>MU159544.1:0-12310 GCA_015888305.1 Antheraea pernyi | reverse complement strand
TATGGTGGTAGAGCCACGCTGAAACTGTTACTGGTTTCAGCATGAATGGGCGGCTCGTCCGGGGTAGTACCACCCTCTCATAGAAAACCGACGTGAAGTAACAGTGCTTGCTTTGTTGCGTTTCGTTCGGTCAGTGAAAGCGCCGGAGGCCCAACTCCCCTCTCCTCTCTCCTCTCCCTTCCCTAACCATTCCCCAAAGGGTGGCAACGCACTTGCGACTTCTCTGGTGTTGTTAGTGTCCATGGACGGTGGTGATCACTTAACAGCAGGTGACCCACATGTTCGTTTGCCACCGACGATATAAAAAAAATATTTCAGGGTTTGTATTTGTTTGACACGATGTCTGAGCGATCATCGCTTTAAAATTGTTTAAAGGTTGTGTCTCTTTCACTAAGCAGTTACTTTTCAAACACCAAGAGCTTTTTGATCAACTCAAACAGAATGTAAATGTTATATTTTTTTGTAAGCCCGACTTGCTAACTATCCTCAAGTTGAAAACCTGTTACTAAACACCTGTAGATCTGTTCCGGCAGATGCAATTGAGAGCCAGTCCCTGTCTAGCATGTTTATCATCTTAAATCTTTTAACATAGGGTGAGATTGTGGTAAACCCTATAAAGTATAAACACATTAAAAAGAACATTAGAACTTGGTGGAAATTCATGGAATTAGTATCATGAGTTCGGAAGTTAACAACAATATATTAAATACCAGCTGTGTCCGCGACTTCGTCTGTGTGGAAGCTTATGTAAAAAACAGTGATTAATAAAGTCAGATGACTTGATCTGATCTGAATCTATGATCTGAATGTATTAAGTCCATTTACCTTTATCTACTTTTTCTCGTACTTACGCCACGTCGTCATTAAAACTACAATAACTTTTGATAGAGTGAACCGATTTTATTGAAACAAAGACTAAGTTACTCCCGGGGATATGTTTTACGATCTTGCTGAGGGTTTATTGTGAACCCAGTACTTTAGCAGTGATGCGTGTTCATACAAATAGACAGACAGACATTTCTAAAAATTATTGAAATTTATTTATTATTTTTTCTCGAAAATCGAAAAAGTACACGTTAAATTTACATTCTTATTATAGGTATAGATATATAACAATGACTAGTTAAGAAAAGACCGTAATATAATATAAATTCTCCTAGGTAAATAAATAGCTGTATATGCATTAGACAAATAAATTATATATTAGATACTCGCTCAGAATTCACACCATTAGTACATCAACGTTTACTAACCCAGTACCCCTGCACTTTCCAAACATTTTACATTCGTTGCTCTAGTTGCCAACTCTGCTATAGACTGCACAAACACAAGTCGAGCTTTTTGGTATGTATCAAATACTGTAAACATAAGTTTATTATAAAACATGGGCTAAGATAATTACCTAGTATACAGAGTTATATTTATATTAATAATTGTCTCGATAACTGTACTTTTATTAACTGTGTCACACTCGTCAATATCTCATAGAGAAAATTGTGTATTATACAGGTGGAATTTTTTAATGCCACCTGGAGGGAAAGTACTCTAAATAATAGATATAGCAAATTTTACTCCAAAGAAACATTACTTTATTTTATGAATAGAAATAAAACTGCATTCAAAGATTTTCGAAAAATCTCTTGCATCACCCGAGAATCGAACCGACTAAAATCCGTATAAATTACACCCTGTATACTGGGATAAAGATAGATGTTAATTAGCGATAAGACGTCAATCAGCAAAACAAATACTTTTGAGACGAGTAGAGTATGTGAAATAGCTGTAGGGCTTAAAACTGTAGAAAATTGATAAAATTTGCTAATAGAAATTAAGCTGACTGCAGAACTTCCTTATTCTTATAACTGATTTCAGCATACTGCATAATTCTATTTTAAAAGAACCTCGATGTGCAACTCTGTTTATAGTCCATTGTAGCGCTCGGAAGCAAGTATTACTCTGGTACCTCTTATCCATATTTCAATAATCAATCAACTACCGATCGTCCTGCAAACCCTGAGGCGCTTCCCAAACACTACTACCCCGGTGTAACGTATTCATTGCATCCTACAGAAAAGAATTCCCTTAACCGCCTAAGAGTTTGTACAACTGGTACCTCTTCATTTACTATCCTGCATCAATTACGATATGTAATGTCGTTATGTATGATTGACCCACAAAATTCAAACAAACATAAGACTTTCCTAGAAATATAGATGTAAAACGATGACGAATTATCTTATAAACATATATTAAAAATTTACGTGTTAAAGTGTTTACGAAATATTATTTTGATACCTAATTGTATGTTCCTTGGACTGCTCATTGAATGACTCATCCTTTTTACAAATAAATATACGTATTATAATAATATAATTGAAAAGGCGACACACGAAACCTGTGATTTCTCTGTATAGGTGATGTTTACGGAATTCAAATTTGACAAAGATTTGACAAATCAGTTGTTTCTCTCCACAATTAATGACAGACATCTAGGTATATTCACAACGGAGGTAATAAGTAATAATAACATTACTTAGAAATTCGAGACAAACTTTTATTAAAAAAACATCGCCAATCTGATTTATAATTATTGTGTGGTTCGATAAATACGCGATGCACGCACAGTGCAAGCACCCGTGAAGGCCATGTGGCGATCCACGACGTCACGTCTCGTACAACTACACACTTAAATTCATATTAAAACTCTTACTCACACATATTTGCCCATTGTGAATAACGTAGCTATACCTACGCAAGTAAACTTATATACCTGGGAGTTCACTCACACGTGAACACAACCTGTTGCGGCTAAGAGAACAGAGCCGCGTCGCGCCAACCGCGTGTTCTCAACCTCAGTTACCTTGCATTCATGTTTAAAACATAACTGCTTTAATTATAAAATGGACTAATACTTGTTGCCATTATTGAAGATTAAGTGAAAAGTAATAAAACAGAAAATGCCGTACATTATGGTAATGGGCAACCTCAGCGCACCGCATCTTTCAAAGGATGATGGTGTTTCTGTGTATGGCCTAAAGAGCGAGGAGCGTGCAACTTTAGTGAGGGTAATTTTATTTAAACTAATTATTAAAATAGTAGAGAACGGTCAAATATATATAAGATCTTAGTATTTTATCAAAGTAAGAATAGTCATCATTCATCTTTTGTTTAATTTTAAGTTTAATAGTTATACATTAACAATATGGATTTATTAGCAATTGCTTATACAAGCGTATCCATTCTTAGATATATATCATATCGTATCCTATTTATGCTAAATATGTAATACTTTACACCCACTGTATATTATAAAGTAGTTAATTTTTGCTTCTGTATCAATAAAGTTTTTTGATATTTTCAATTATGCGATTTAGTCTTTTTTTATTTATAAATAAAAAAAAACATTTAAAGACTTGTAAATTAGATTTGTAAATATTAGACATAGAATTACTTTGAAGTTTAGTAAGAAGATATAGTGAACATCCACAATTAATATTTTTAGGTTATCTTAATTTATCAAATTATTATGTCTACTGTTAAAAATAACCAAGGCGTATATGAGCGGATGTTATTACAAATAATTTTATTGTGTAAAGCGTAATCATCATTACATTTGACGCCAGCAAACGTTCTGTCGTAGATATTAAACGCTAAATCTATTGAGTGGGCGATCGTTTTTTAAGTGCCCATGATGACTATAGTGCTTGCTACGATTCAGTTATCAGGTTTTTTTAAAGGTCTTAGAGAAAAACATTACAAATTTTAGATCCTTCGTAATACTTGATAGAAATTTGTGGTACGGGAGGGATTTGTACCAGACTAAGTCAGGGACACTGTGAACATCATGGTGACCTCTCTTTTAGTATCTCGCGTTTTGGGATCAGCCTTTGTAGACAGTGTAGTTAGTAGCCGAGAGGTTTGTAAACTGGAATGAAGGCTACCATTGACGGTGGATTGCCGTTTTTTCGGCCGGTAGTCACTACTGTTCTTGGATTGAACTTTGCATACCATCCGACATTTCAGACAGTTTTCAAAACATACAGCTTTTAAGTGAGCTCTGGAAATATACCACTCATTACTGTGACCCTTTTTTATAGTTTGTTAGGTGGTTAGATGATAGCGAAGTATTTATCTTATATTCAGATTAATCAAATTGAAGTTTCTATTTGTAATGTCGAGGTAACAGATTTTTACTAAATGGGTATTAAAATATACAAGGCATTTTTAATAAAAACAATTCTTTGTGTGTCCGTTTGTGCTGTTTAATCTTCGTAGGACTGATTTTGACGGAACTTGCAGTGGCAGATAGCTGATGCTATAAAGACTAACTTAGCATAACTGTATTTGTTTTAAATATAGGGTTGAAATATAATCTTTCATAGAGAAATAGACGAAATAGTGGGCGGCTTCTAGTACATAATAATCTATGAATACTCAACCTGTAAGCGGCATTCTTGTGCTTCCAATTTTACGGAACTAAGTTACACAACTTCCCCAAACTTTAAACAGCGTAACGCAAGAGATCAGATTGCTAGAAATTTTATATAACATAATTTTCTCTTTTATTGTCAGCATGAATTTTAGTGTCAGCATGAATGGGTCGGCTCGCCCGGGGTAGTACCACCCTCTCATAGAAAACCGACGTGAAGTAACAGTGCTTGCATTGTTGCGTTTCGTTCGGTCAGTGAGAGCGCCGGAGGCCCACCTCCCCTCTCCTCTCCCTCCCCTAACCCATCCCCCCAAAGGGTGGCAACGCACTTGCGACTCCTCTGGTGTTGTGAGTGTCCATGGTCTGTGGTGATCACTTAACATCAGGTGACCCACATGTTCGTTTGTCAACTATGACATAAAAAAAAAATCTCAGAAATGTGAACACGAAACGTGTCTATACTTAAATAATTAAGTGCTTATTATCAGATATGTTTGAACAAACGAGTAAAGTTAAACATGCTTGAAACAATATGTCAATTCTAGTTTATGATTATAGCACGTTCGGACTAGTCTTTTGCAAGTTTTAGTGCAAATAAAAATTAATACTAGTTTATGGTTGTAAATGTAGTGTTAGTTAAGTACAATTTCAATGTCGTAATTCAAAACATCAACTGATAGCAATATATACAATTGTAGTTGAATATCGATGAGTGGCCATCCTGCATATTTGTAGACTTTATATATAAAATAATAACTGACTGACATACCAACACACAGCTCAAACCACCGAGGTTAGGGTTCTTTTTACACTGTAGGTTAGCATTAAAGAAGGACTTTGGAAATTCAACCACTAAGGTGGTGAAATACGAATGGAAGTTTGAATGAAAATCCGTCACTTTTCATTCAATCAGTTTTTCTTTAGTAAATATAGACTTAAAACCAAGAGTGGAAATTAAATGCTGTATAGACAACGTGTCTAACCGCAGGATATTAGTAGTCATTTCATAAATTTTGAAAATGAAATTAATAAATTCATATAATCACAGATAGAGGAAATTTCTTCTCAGTTTTGCATAGAAACAACTTGTGAATCTCACATTTAACAGATGCATTAATGTAATGTATATATGAGATATTGGTAGTGTTCAGCTAATTAACCAAACTCATTTCGTGATACTTTATTTCTTATAAAGTATTCTCAAAAAGCAGATCTTTTAAAATAATGGAGAATTACGCAGATCGATACGTCTCTAAATTTTACTCAAGTAATTTTAGTGGATAGTTTATACCTTTTTAAATTTAATTGAGTAAAACGCTACATATTCATTTCAGGAATTAAACTCATCATTCGGCATGACAGTTGCGGTATCGGCGGACACAGAAAAAACAGTACGAGTGACTCAGAAAGGATTGACGCTAGTTGTAGTGAACCGTCTCCATGCATTGTTGGGCTACGATGTTGTTTCACACGCAATGGCAATGACCAATGCGAACCGCGAACTAATCTCCTTTACTATGTACAAGAAATCGAATACTTCGTCTCACGGGCATAGTCACGGGCACACACACTCTCACGCCAGTTCTCATAAAGGACATTCCCACAGTAATGTCGTCACGCTTTGATATAGCTAAATACATATTCTTACCGAGTAAACTCATGACCTGGATTTAACATTACCCACAGATCATATCTATATTAATTAATTTGTAGATATGTCTGTACATTTGTTGTTTTTGCGACATATAAGACGTTATACTTATTACGTTATAATGTGAGGTTAACTTTTTTCTGTATTTGACTCAAAAACGGCTTAACTGATTTTTAAAGACGGGTACAAGCAAATACAAGAATAGCTAGTATGTTATATATGTTTTTATAAATAGAGTAGTTTCTGCCCGCGACTTCGTCCGCGTGGAATAGTTTACTTTGGGCTAACTAACACGCAGCGGAAGCTGTCAAAAGGAAAAGCAACCCCGATTTTAGAAACATTCTTCATTGGTGCTCCGCTGCTATTGGTTTTAACGTGATGATGTATAGTCTATGCCTTCCTCGATAAATGAGCTCTCTAACACTAAAATAATTTTTCAAATGTGAATAGTAGTTCCTGAAATTACCCCCTACAACCTTACAAACTTTACCTCTTTATAATATTAGTTTAGATATGGGTAACGTAAATGCACATGACCTACGAGTAATGTCAAATGAAGGTCCTGGGCTTATTGGGATACTGTAAATACGTATCCAAGTATTTATCTTAGGTACCTATCAGTACTGGGATTATTGCATTGTATAAATATATCTGAAACTCTTTATTTTGTAGACAGTTATATGTAAATTATGATATTGTAGCAACAGGGTTTTAAATGATAAAATTTCAAATATTTTCTTAATAAATTTATATTATAAGTGATGTGTTATTATTCATATATTATAAAAACTATCATTTATATATCGTAAAAAAAAACGCATAGTTACTGATGACATTTTAACAACTCAGTCTTAACAATAAAATACACATTCGAGTTTAAATGGAATGAAAAATGTAATATAATGTGTATATAATAGCGACGCGCTATGATGGCCGTTTTGACATTTACCGCAGTGACGTGCAATGTCGATTTATTTTCGAAAAAAGTATAATGAAATGGTGTTTTGTTCTGGATTAAGCGTTGACGCGAGTTTACCGGAAGCGGTAGTTGTGCTGGCCAGCTATCATATATAGGATATAAATATATAACTTCGAATTATGAAAAATATTAATTCTGAGTTGTGGTGCAAATAAATACACTGATAATTATAATCCATTTAGAATTCTGTCAAACGACGCTGTTTTTGTTATTAAAAACGTGAAAGATTTATTCACAGGGCCATATTATACACTTAGATACAGTAGTAGTTAGATAGACATAACAAATATATATACAACTTACATATCTTTGCACTAAATTAATTTTTTGTCCTAAGATTAATATATTCGACAAATTTTAAGCCTAACTGCACATAACTATTGACAATTAAGAACAGCAATTTGGTCCTTCAAACGCAGGTATTAATTTATACGAAACTTCATGAGCGGACAAACGTCAAAACGGGCATTACAGCATGCCGCTACTATAATTTCATTATACACCGTCGTGGACTAGACATTATATTAAATATCGTTTACGAAACATTATTGCACAGTTTAATTCTTCACGGTATTGTCCCGTCATCTGTATTTTAACCCGCTAATTTTGTGTCTTTCTTCTGCTAATTTTTTCAATACAGTCGCGTACTGCCTTTGTACGTCCATTAATCGTGAGTATTCTGTATGTAATAGTGCCTTTTGCTCTTTCTCAACTCTATACTTCTCTTCTACTTTCTTAACAGTCTGATTTACCCATTCAACTATTGATACGAACTGTGTCATGAATTCTTCCCGTTTACGTACTGAAGACATTGCTCTGAAATAGAAACAATATATCACTTGATCGAAACATAGACTATTATATAATCTTTTGAATAGAACATTTAATATATGGCTGAGTTAGTATCGTAGAAATATATTTGAAAATGTTAGTTATAAATATAGGTTAGCGTTGTTCTTCAATATGCGATGTGTACAATAGGGTTAGTCGGAATAAACGCTTTAAGTGAACGGACGTCGGAGTTTTATTTTAAACAAATAACAGTGGCGACGACGCGAACGAACCTCGTGTATATATAATTATTTGTAATGGCGAGAATATCAGTCGGCACACTTAACGTCTTTAACCACGAAGAACATGAGTGGATTTTATATAAAGAACGTTTAGAACAATGGTTTCTTGCCAACGACATAGTTGAAGATACCGACAAGTCCGGAACAAAAAGACGAGCGATTTTATTAAGTAGCTTAGCAGAAGCTACTTACCGACTCATAAGGCGTTATCTCTTAACTACACAATAATTATTAAAATTGTTTTCATTCGGTGATACTGTATAGACTTCAAAGAGGATACTACCAAAGCGAACATTTATTATTTATTAAACAAAGATAAATGAAACAATTCCTTTGTATTAACTTTAGTGTTACCTCCGTATTTGATTATTTAAAAGAATTGGAATTGCATTTAATAATTAGTATATGGCATAATTTACCTTGATTGTATAGTTCTATAAATCTCTTCTCGTACTGCAATAACTCAGCTGTGCCCGGAATCTCATCAACAGCCACGGTATATCTCAATACTTCACGATTCAATTTAGCAAGTTCTAATCTTATATTTGTAATAAATGTCTTTAATTTTTGCTCCCTTTCGTGGAACTCTTTTAATTCAGCTGGAGTCATCGGCTGTTCTTCCATTTTTTTACTGGGATCTTGCGCAGCTCTGTAATTTTGTAATTTTATGTTCAAATAATTAATTTATTAGTCACTTGAACCTTTAATAAATTATTTATAGTGAAATTCCCGAAAATTTATTAGTACTGTGATAGTACAAAATCATCATTTTTTTACCCTTATCCCACCTAAGTAGAGTCGGCACAACATTTTTTCCTTTTCCACTTTCATCTATCAGATGTCATCTCAATATTCACATTTTTTACACACATATCATTTTTCATACAGTCCATCCATACCTTTTCGGTCTTCCTCTACTTCTATATCGATCCACCATCATACTCAAACTTTTCTAGTTACATAGTTTTCATCTCTCCTCATGACATGCCCATACGGTGCTAACCTATTACTCTTCAACATCTCTGTCACTGTCTGCTATTGCTAAGTATGCTATTTTTAAACTTCCCCTAATGAACTCATTCTTAATTATATCCATCCCAGACACAATATACATCCACTTTAACATTCGCACCTCTGCCACGTGTAAATTTCTCTCATACAGCATGCATGCATGCATCATGAGGTAATACGAATGTTAAATTTAATTTTCGGCAGGGAATCCATCTCCACACATTGGAACCGAAATGGTCTCGGAAGGTCCGGTTCCAGAGGAGTTTCCTTACACAAACGATTCGGTTGCGGAATAAGCATCCTACTGAAGTTTCTCCTGGGGACTCCAGTATGGAGTACTTCGAGAGGAAAATAAACAGGTTATTTAAGAGTCGGCAATGTTACAAGCGTCCATAGACTGCGGTGATTGCTTTACACTAGGTGGCCCGCATGCTTGTTTGCCACCGTCGTGGTATAAAAAAAATACAAAATAATTATAAAAATTATACATGAACAACGAAAATAATATATAAAAAACACTCACTTTAATTCAGATTCAAGTTTGGTATTCTCTACGTTTCTCGCTTGTATTACTTGAATTAGTTCATTCCTTTCCCTCGCTAATTCCTTAAGAGTTTTATAGAACTGTTTGACATCTTTTTCACTAAAATAGAACATCCTTTATTACATACTATGAAATAACAAGTGCAATTTGGCAATAAATAATTCTGTAATGGATAAAATATTTGAAAATAAAATTCATTAGCTTAATAATTATATAATATATGTAACACTAGCGGGCCCGGCGGTCATTGTCCTGCCAAATTACATACCTTCCTTGTGAATCACAGTATCTACTGGTGAAAACCGCATGAATATCCGTTCAGTATGAACAGTTTTGAGTTTATCGCGAACAGACAAACAGGCAGACAGACGCGGCAGAGGACTTCGTTTTATACTATGTTATGATATGTTATTAAAAGTTTAATATTCTCAGTTGGCATATTTTTATATAAATGAGAGATCTGCCTTTGTAGCTGCATAATGTATAAACTACTGGATGGATTTGAATCAATTTTTTTTAGTTTTATTTCTTAAACACTTAGTCCTTATATAAAAAAAGAATTATAATGTTATATACATTCAATATATAGTTAAAGTTCCAGGAAACTGATTTTTATAAGTACTATGCCTTTAACGATGTGTATTTTCTAGCCTCGGAGAAGTAGACAAGCGATATGTTGCGCATGCGTAGGAGACAGGAAGTAAATGGATAACATTCTTTCAAGATTCATTACCAACGCAGACGAAGTCACGGGTTTAAACTAGTCTATATGTAAATATAGACTATAATATTGATAAACCCATAGAATGATTATCATAATAGGTTTTTGTTTCTATGCTATCATACTAATCAATCATGAAAATTGGTATATAGACATATCTAAGCACAGAAAATATTTACACAATATTCATTTTGCTATATCTCCACTATTTGTTATAACAAATAGTTATAGCAATAAAATAACTAAGCTACATTAGAAGTTTGACAAGGTATCATTGAATTTAAAAAAAAACTTGAAAAATTATCATAGTAACTATCATAAAACCATTACTTTACTGTACATACTGAGCACCCAGACTTATTACACATTATATCGTTTGTTAAATACTCACCTACAGTCTTCAGATTTCATTAGCTTAAAAGTAATGTTTTGCAATTTTGCAACTACATCTGTGTATTGTTTTTTAGCTATCTCCATTCTCTTTTCATGTTCTTCTTTGAACAACTCCACTTCTTTCTCCATAGTGTCTATTAATTTGATGAGTTTATTAACATCCTCAGCATATTTTTGTTTTTCACTCTCCTCAAGCTCTTTTGACACTTCACCAGTGAGTTCAGAATGAAGTACTGCATAATGTATCTTTACATCTTCTCCATTTTCAATAGTTCTGTCATCGTTTTTATACCTATCAGTCTAAGAGAATATTAAAATATGTTTTAGTATCACATTATGTAGAGTAGTTAACATGAGATATTTAATATATAAATTACACTTACTGCAATTGTTAATTCCGATGGATCAGCTAATGTTCTTTCATAATCATACTGAAAGATCGATATAAATACAATTTGTATGATATCAAAACATATATATATATTATATTGATTTTATTTTTATGTTACAAGATCTGTAACTGATAACCGATTGCTTCTCCACGCGACTTTGTCCGCTTTGAATAATTACTTCGCGCTAACGCTAACTTTAACTCACGACTTCGTTTATGTAGAAGGTGAAAATATTATTTTAACTAATACATACGTCAACCCCGATTTTGATACATTCTTCATTGTTTTTTTAGTTTCGAACTGACTACGCTATTGACCTAGCAAGGTCTTAACAGCTTCACCGGACTACATCTTCATTGTTGCTCTGCTCCCATTGGTCTTAGCATGATGACCTATCTAACACCGAAAGAATCATTCAAATCGGACTAGTTGTTCTTGAGCGCATCCAACCAAAGAAACTTTAAATATTAATTATAGATAATATGATGTTTGCTATTAATAATTTGATAGCAGCAGCTACTATCCTAATCTAAACTAATATCATAAAAGTGAGTTTGTTTGGTTATTTGTAACACTTTAACTACTCAACGAATTCTCATAAACTTTGTAGACATGTTATCAGGGGTATCCAGAAAAAGTAATTTTGCTCGAGTTACGTTAAATATACATGACGGCGAGCGAAGATGCATATAAAAGGTAGTAAGCTTATATTTAGAAAATTTCATACCCCATCCAATCAAATAACAATTATTGGTGCCTTGTAGATGTAAATCTCATTATCACATTGTTTAGGGTGTTTCATGTCATAGTTTTATTTATTCATGTCATTAGTTTAATTTTAATTTAGTAGTCATTTTTATGAGTTATTAGCAGTAACTATAATTAAAACTTGAGAAAAACAACTGAATTCTATGTCGATTTACACATTCCTTAATTAAATGCAAACATAGGATTACATTTTTGGTATATGATGCATTCTAAAACATAATTTAATGTGTCTTAAATTTATTTTTTCATGTAACTACGCTATTGACCTAGCAAGGTCTTAATAGCTTCACTGAGCTACATCTTAAATTTATCATATTGATATTTGATACTATATATTCTTAAATAACTT
>MU159543.1:57177-169369 GCA_015888305.1 Antheraea pernyi | reverse complement strand
TTTCCCTACTCCTCCCCCATACACACGCTGGCAACGCACTTGCGACTCCTCTGGTGTTGCAAGTGTCTATGGACGATGGTGATCACTTAACATCAGGTGACCCACCTGTTCGTTTGGCAACTATGATATAAAAAATATGTATATATATATACACGTAGCTCTAACGCTGGATAACTTACTTGACACTAACCGTTATATTTATGTCAATTTAAACAGTAAATTTATAATTTTATAGTCTATGTGTTATTTTGATGTATACATCAAGCAATATTGCTGTAAAGTTTTATCAAAATCCGCTTAGTAGTTTTTACGTGAAAGAGTAACATATATCCATACCCATTCTTAGAAACTTTCTCGTTTGTCATATTAATGAAGCTTTGTTAAAATGATAACTTTATTCACAATGGGCCCATATGTACCGATTGCGTTGTAGCTCATATAGAATTACAGATATTGGGTACATGTTAATAAATGCGAAATTATAATTCGATGTAATTACGTTGGGATTCGACCCGCGATATCCATCGGAAACAGTGTTTGCCTGAGAAGAGATTTGTTTAAAAAAAATGTTATCACACTGTGGCTTAGTTCGCGTGGAACCTTACGTAAAAAACGGTGGCTAATAAAGTCATTTCAATGTACTAAGTCCATGTACTTATCTACTTTTCTCTCGTACTTAAGTCGCGTCGTCATTAACGTTACAATAACTTTTTATAAACTAAACCGATTTTAGTGAAACAAATACTAAAAGTTTCTCAAAGATTTAATAATTTATGACTTTATTGAAAAGGGTTTTAGGCTTTAGACGCAGTACTTTAGCAGTGATGCGTGTCCAAACAAAAAGACAGAAAGAAAGACGTTTCTAATAATTATTGAAATGTATTTTATTAACTGTTAGCGGGCCCGGCGGATATTGTCCCGACCTGATAAAAAAAAAACCTTGACAGATTATGTACTTAAACCTTCCTCGGGAATCACTTTATCCACTAGTGAAATCCGCATGAAAATCCGTTCAGTAGTGTTTGAGTTTATCGCGAACAGACGGACAGAATGATGCGGTAGAGGACTTTGTTTTATACTATGTAATGATATAATTTCTTAACAACACACTTCATACGTGACGCAATTATGCCCATTTGGACAAATATCTAATTAGGTTAGTGAAATTTAACTATTAATAACCTAGGAAATTGGTACTCAACAACAAATAAATAACAACAATTCATTATGTCTAGTTATAATAATATATGTTTATTGTCCACAATACGTACTCGAAGGCCTATGGGACCGTATTTACAATTATTGTTGAGGGAAATTAACGGAACTATAAAATTTGAACTGTGAATTTACTTGGACAGCCCGCGGTTTCGTCTGCGTCTACATTTTTATAAGTTACTAGCTTTTGCTTGCAACTTTGCTCGTGTTAATCTGGTTTTTTATCTAACTTTCGAGAACATTACACTTTATCTTGCATCCCTTTTTTTTGGAACTGACTGGAACGCCAGTTGTTTAATGGGCTTTCACAGCTTCAACGGACTCATGGGACAAGCGCTTAGCCGCGGGAGAACAAGGATGCCAAAGTGGACCTTGGACTGTTGCCTTGGAGGCAACAACGCGAATCTTACTACATTATATTAGCTATGCTAATCATACATATAAGAATTAGTGAGACGTAGGTTCGAATCCTAGCAACGTAGTTAGAGTTTTCGGTGAAGGAAAAAACCGCGATGAAGCCATAGCATTGTGGTAGGGCTTTTTCTAAGTCCGCCTGGCTAGCTACCATCTTTGAGTTCAAAATCTGTCGTCAAGCACATGTTCTAGGCCCCTTATTGAGCCAGCGCCTTCTAGGTTTAGTATATTTACCATGTAATTTAACATCATTTGAGATCGTGGTCAAACGCTAAAGATAGATAGTTAAAAAATAAAGATAGATAGATAAATATGTTATATGTTCATACACAATCATTTTATCGCAATACCATACATTCGGTCAATCAGTTTATTTCATCGACTTAGTTTTTATTGTGTTATAAGATAACACATAGATTGATGCTAAATAGCTAAATGCACTGTATATAATTCTACACAGGAATAGAGCGCATTAGTTATTTAGCATCGTTCTGTATGTTAACTCATAAGAGACAAAAATTAACACGTTGAAATAAATTAATTAGTTGAATGTATGATATTACAAGTTGGACGAAATTCATTCAAATACGAGTGCCCTTCATTTTCTTTTTGGTTCCCAATAAACATTTTGATATAATAAATAATATCAACAAATGACGATAATTTATGCATGATAATTTTTACAGGTTAGTTCATTAGTCTTTCCTTATTAGTCTAGTCATTTAAAATAATATTTAATTATGGAATATTCGGTACATTTGTCATATTAAGAGGTGTTTTAATAAATCCAATATAGGCCTAGCCTTTCCGATAATGTATGACTCGAATAAGAAGAATTAAAATTACTTTTTCATCCCGCTATGGCATTGTTTGTACAGCGCGGCTCGTCGTCGCGTCGGCTCGTGCCGAAGCTCTATTTCCATAATTCAACTGTACGCCCACTCTGCTTATTCTTCAGTACGTAAATAACTTTTCAATCGTATGACCCGTATCTTTAATACGAGTGTATAAAGTTCAATTTTAAATATCGTCGATTACTATAACTGTAAATGTGACACTGATGTAGGTAATCGCACCGTCACAATTGGGAATATAATTATTGTTACGGGCTTTTTTTGGCGCTGACTGTATTTTAAGACAAACTTTATTGTTTCATTGTTACAACAAAATACGTATTACTCTTTCATTTAAATACAAGAAAAATCATCTTACTTTTGTCCCATCTAAGTAAAGACGGCACAGTATGTTTGTCATGTAGTGATGTATGTTTGGCTTATTTTTTACGATCGGCCGGCCGCCTTACTTGTAACAACACTCTTTGATGTCTATTATATATCGTTACGAGGTCTGATAGGTAGATTTCAGCTTCTGTAGGCTTTAGCTTTGGTAGGCTATTTATAGTTTCTGTTTGAGCGGCACTACCGTTCGGTTGAAAAACGAAGTTGTTCAGGACATATGGGTTGCTTGCTATATTGTCATTTTTAGGCAACAGACAACTAGCCGACTTTAGACTGTTCTCGACGACTGCATTTTCAGGTTTTTTCAGTATTCGCGCTTTGAGGGAATTCACAGTACTTCCAATTACCCAGTCTATTTTGCTATTTATATACAAGAAAAAAAATTAAGTTCACAGGACACTCATAATATCTAAATAATTAAACATTTCAAAATTATCGTACTTTTTAATTTATAAAAATAATTTATTTCTCAAAATATGGATGAATCTTGTCACAACTAGCTTTAGAGTGTGTTAGATGTCATTGGATTTCAATCTATTACAGCTAAGTAATCATAGGTATCAAGTACATAGGTACTTGATATTTAAATTAGAGGTTAAGGAAAATAATTTTTATTTTTTTTATTTTAGCTCAGCAAAGTTACTGCACTGTGTTTGATGGTGAGCACAATACAATCCAAAAACAATGGCGACTACTGAGAGATACGCTATCCCTCGCCGTTCGCCGCTGTCATGCCGGCCTGCGTAAATATCTCTTTACGTTACGCTTGAAGGACCCCATGCTTTTACAATTTCATGTTATGTATTTATCTAGTGGTCGAAATAATAACCATAATGAAGGGTTCAGATTATACTTATCCTTACTAATATTATAAATACGAATGTGAATTTGTTTGTCACGCTTTCACGCCTCAATATATCATTCTTAATACCGAGAAAAAATACCCCTCATAATTTGATATCTTAATTTTGACTTAACGTGCATTCTTTTTGATTTTTTTTCCATTTAAGAAACATGTATTTCAAAACATTTTTTTTTTTATTTCTATAATATTACTAGATTTTAAGCTAGTATTGTAACAAACACAGTTATATGTAGTATATTAACACTTGTCAATAGATCCTATCACAATTGTACATATTAATTGTATCAACTCTAAAATTCATTATTTCTACTTTTTGTCGCGTATTTTTGAAAATATTTTATCGCTTTACTTAAAGTTATAGAAAATTGAATTATGTATAAAAATAGACTCGCATAGCTTTGAAGAAATTAGTAGTTAAATATTTTAGGCAGACGAAGACGTGATCCACTCCTAGTATTCCAATAAAGAGATTATTTACACAATATCCATTTGGCTATAATTAAACTATTCATAATAATGACTAAAACAAATTCATAATAACGTAAGCGTGGGGAAGTTTTTTACAAAGAATATAAATTAACGAATTTTTATATTTCAAGTACCCATGAAAGTTATGGCAGTAATACGCAATGGTAATAATATTTTATAGGTGGCGAGTTCGCATCGGCACCGAGTTGGGAGTTGTATTTATCGGTTGGGCGGACTAGGGCGGGCAAAGTTCGGCGGATCGATACCCCAACGCCGCCCATCGCCTCCCACGGCAGGAGGTAGCACGTGCTCCGGCTATATTTACATGCGAACTATGTAAAATATGTTTGAGTTTTATGAATTTCAAATACAATTAAGTAAAATCAGTTAGCGACTTTATTAAATCTACTATAGCAGATAAGAGATTAAATTGTAATTACTAACAAATGTTCCATTAATTTTATTAGATATACGTAGTCAAGGATACAAAGAAGAATCAAAATAAAAAATACCTTATTCAATTTAGGCCCTAAGAAGGCGCTTATGAATGTCAAAGCCACCACCGGTTCGGACAAACAACCCTTCATCGAGAAGAACCGGCAAGAAATCGATCTGGCTTATCCTTTCATAATATATATTTTTACAAAACATAGATAGTAACATGCTTTCTTAGTGAATGCAGTGAGGCGTCATTTCCAGATATCACCATCGTTCATATATTGATCCACCCTATTAGATATTAAAACCCGCTTGACATGACACTTGAACTCACTATCCGGCAAATCGGTAATGTGTTTTGGGATTTTGTTAGAACACTTAACAGCTAAAAAACTGTTTTTGGTCTTAGTGCGTCTGAAACACGGATTGACCAATCTGTTGCTGTTCCTGGTATTTAATAGAAAAGTAAAAAGTAAAGAACACAAAAGGATATATGGTACATTTTATTCTGAAAATAATAATTCTATTTTCAAGATATAACGTAAATTTACTTTAACACGAGCGAAACCGCGGGCAAAAGCTAGTGTTAACATAAGTAAAAATGTTACTTATAATATAGTTGTATTGTTGTAGTTTTATTCTTTTGTTTCACGGTCTATCATTATTCAAATTTTATAAGTTGAAGTGATTTTAAAGCGGTAATAGTTCAGTGGCTAGTACGTTTAGACACCGTGGCGATTGGCGTAGCTTCCTTGGAAATAAGAAGGAGATTTCGGTAAAAGACATCGTGACAAAAGCACGAAGTTCTATCCACGCCCGCCTGGTTTACTACCAGTCTCAGGTTAAAAATCTGTCACCAAGCATTTGTTGGTGTGTTCCGGCAATTGTACTTGTGAACCAGCGTTTACCATCTTAGGCCATACCGTTATTCAACATCTGATGAGATTGTGGTTTCCTTTGCTAACTTATAGAGACATGACAAAGTGACTACACTGCGTCTGTTGATAGACACAGTTTTGGCGTGTAAGAGGTGTCGAATAACATCATAAGACTTGAGACACCAAAGCCACCTGCACGTGGTGCACCCTGCTGAATAACGAACGAGGCAATGGCGAAAGCGGGATGGTAGGGGTTTACAGCCTGACCAGGTCGGAACCACCATGTATATGGCGAAAAAGCCCGTCATAGTGATTCACTTGAACTTTTTACTTGATTCTATAATGCGACATATCGTAACTTGTAACTATCGTATCATTCCTTCTGTACGTTAGTCGCAATCGGACACTAATATCATCACCCATTACTCTAAAGTATACAACGACCTCATGGGGCTATGACGAATTGGTGACTAGTAAAAGAGGTCTATATCAGTGAAAAAAAAAACAATATTATAAAGCTGAAGAGTTTGTTTACTTGAACGCGCTAATCTCAGGAACTACTGATCCGATTTGAAAAATTATTTCAGTGTTACATAGCTCATTTATCGAAGAATGCTATAGGTTATATCATCAGGCTAAGACCAATAGGAGCGGAGCACTAATGCAGAATGTTCCGGGTCTTTTATCCTTTTGAGAGCTTCCGCTACGTGTTAGCGTTAGCTCAAATTAACGAGCAGAAGCTATATGAAGAATATATCTATCGATATATATGATAAAATCACATTTTAAAAATATATCTGAACAAACAAGAGGTATAGATATAATTGAAATCATATGGCAAGTGGTTTATAAGACAATAAAGTTTGCGGACCTACACTCTAAACTATTTTGAGTAGCTTCTCAATAATGAACAAACAAGAGGTATAGATATAATTGAAATCATATGGCAAGTGGTTTATAAGACAATAAAGTTTGCGGACCTACACTCTAAACTATTTTGAGTAGCTTCTCAATAATCTGTAATTTGTAGTATTATATTTCAATCTAGATTATTTATTGTTTCACGCTGTTGTAAACATGAGGATAATTGTCAGGATTTTCAGAGTCGGAATCAGTAGCGTGAAAATTCGTTATAGATATGAGATCACTTTCATATTAATTGTATCTTAATACATTCGGAAGAAAGTCGTTGATAAAAGCTAGTCTACAGTAATAGAAATCGCAATAACATAGATTTCACTTATGGGATTAAATTAATATACATAAGAGAAAATTAAATAGTTTACGATGTTTGTCTCCTCAGTTTTTTTCCGGTTTTTTTGTTCAATAGCTGCTATTGTCGAGCTAATCAATAAAAAAATTTGGTGCATTCATAAGCACTGCCGACAGAAGTAACAACTCGAAACAATGGAATTTACACATAAAGATAGTTTACAATATTTGTACATAAATCAATACAGTCTTTATTGTTCAACTAGTTGTGTCCGCGACTCCGTCCGCGTGTAACCTAATACATAAAAGCAGTAACAAATAAAATAACCTGAATAATACATCGCATCGTCATTAAACAAAGACTAAGTTACTCTCGAGGATATGCTTTATGATCTTTGTGAGGTTTTATTGTGAATCCATTATTTTAGCAGTGATGCGTGTTCATACAAACAGACAGACAGACATTTCTAAAAATGATTAAAATGTATTTTGTTACTTAATTCTAGACTAACCTAACTAAACGCCTCGTCTAGCCGATGAGCCATTTCGAAGTTCTGCCCGAACAAACTACATACTACAATTTTATTTCCACCCTTAGATTTATAAATAACTAGCGGGCCCGGCAGACGATGTCCCACCCTGATTATAAAACAATCCTTGACAAGTTATATACTAAAATGTTCCTCATGAATCATTTTATGTACTGGTGAAAACCGCATAAAGATCCGTTCAGTACTTTTTGAGCTTATCGCGAATAGACAGACAGACAGACACGGTAGGGGACTTCGTTTTATACTATGTAATGACAACAATTATTTGAGTTTATTTCTTTGTATATTTATAAGTAGTAACTGATACTAGTCCTTTTCGCCGCCCGTCGCAACATTCTTATTAATGTATAGAAGAAGATAGATATAATTTTATATACGCCTATTTTAGTATTTAAATAGTGTTTACTAATAAGGGTGATAATATTTTCGTTTGTAATATTCTATTATATCGGTAGTTTATTTTGCGGCAAATCCCACGGTGGGCTTTATTGGAAACATCGAAAAAATGTAACTCGAGTAATGTTTACATTTCCCATAATATTTGGTAAGTATTATATTAAGGGGTGGAAGACATCGGGGTGAAGCCGCGTGCCACATACAAAAACAATAACGAATATTATTTCGTGTTATGTAAATTATCACGTTGAATTATTATCAACAAATTATACTTTACTCGATCAAAACTATAATAATATGTTCAACGACTTAATTCGTTGATATTTGACTTCTATTCATTTTTTTTATACTACAAACAAACAAGCATGTCGCCTGATGTTAAGCAGTCACCGCAGTCTATGGACGCTTGTAAGTTCAGAGGTGTCACATGCGCGTTGTCGACCCTTCAATATTCTATTCACTTTCCTCTTAAAGAACCTACTGTAGCCCCCAGGAAAAACATCAGCAATAAACTCATCCGGAGCGTGCGTGGGAGGAAATCCCCTCTGGAACCGGATCGTCCGAGACCATTTCGGTTCCAGTGTGTGAGGATGAATTCCCTCCCGATGACGAAAAGTAGCCACAGGTATAAGGTTGAACAATTCCTCGGAACATAACCCATTATAACATGGTAGAACACACATAGGGAGGCGTCGTCTCTCCTTAGACTTAATGGTTCGATACCGTTTGTGAGCTTGGGATCGTCAACAATTCACACAGCTCGACTTTGAGCCGAGTCAAATGGCCCAAGTTGGTATCCAGGTGCTCTCGCCCAGAGATGGCAACAGTACTGAATTATTTTAAAGAAACATGTATATTTAAAATTATAAAAAAAGTTGTGTGTAGTTCACACACAGTAGAAGTGAAATTTAGTATTCGGTATTATTTTGTAATATTTGAATATTGAAGTTATACTTCTTTTGGCGCGTTAGGGAAAAATGATGAGAGTATATTTTTTCGATGCGCGCGCACACCGTCACGAAAAACCGACACCCTGAAGTTAGCTGTAGTCAACATTTTGTTTCTTTGTATTTCTTTGTATTAAAACTTTCAATGTATTAAATACCTTTTTTCTATTGTAAGTCTCGTTTTTTCTACAAACGTAGAATAAGGCGAGAGATAAAAATTTTGAAAAGATTTTTACCTTGTTACGCCAAAGAAGTATAACTTCTAACGCGTGTACATAAGTACACACACACTTTTTTTTAAAAGTGCGCGATAGACATTACGATTCAACAGAAAATAATGTGCTATAAATTTCATCTAAAACCATGTATATACATTTATAACATATTTTTCATTACACATTTACTAAGATGGTAAACACGTTAAGCCTTCAGTGGGACTGGCTCTCGAGTGCAGCTACCAGAACACACCAACAGGAATTTGGCGACAGATTTGCAAGATGGTGGTAACCAGGCAGATTTAGAAAAAAACCCAGCATACCACGGTTTCATCAGGATCTTTTCCTTCACCGGAAGCCCCGAATCAGTTGCAAGGATTCGTAACTACATCCATTGACGCTGTGTGAGAACACGCTATCAACTAAGCCATCATCTTTTCAAAATGGCAAAGGTAATTAACACGTTTATTCGGATTACTATTAATATATAGCGGTCAAAACAGATGCAAATAATAATTAAAAGATAAAATGGTTACTGTGTGTGAATCTAGCTACACTGTCACAGAGTTTTCTGTGGACCTTTTAAATCTAAATATATAAAAATCCAGTGCCACGATGTTTCCGAGCCGAGCCTGAGGGGATGGGTCGGGAGACTCACGAGGGGAGACAACTAGCTGTGTACCCAGTCTTTCTATAGTAGGACAAAGCCTGGCGTCACTCGCAGGCTGTCACAGGGGTGGTTTCTCAGGAAGATAGCAGGTTCGATCCCTGGCCACCCCTATCATGCGGCGAACGGTACACCGTGCGGTTTTAGTCCGTGCGAGTCGGACATAACCCATTCTCTCCCCTGAGAGGGAGGCGTATCCATAAAGGATTTCCACACCTAAATAAAAAAGTGTCACGATGTTTGTCCAAGATGAGCTTAGAAACTACTCAACCGATTTTCATTAAAGTTGGCATTTATGTATAATTTGATCCAACTTGAGAGATGAGATGATTTATATTTCGATTAATGACCTTAATATTTTTAAATTACAAATTAAATTATTGTTAATGTTGATTATCGTTATTAATTGTAAGTACCATCAGTCTCGAACAGATTAGTTCGAAACAAATTAGTTTTGTGACGGAAAACTGTAGGACCATCTGTTATAGATATCTCATAGATGTCACCACGTTTTGATTTTGAACTTCTTTTTAAAAAAAATATTCAATATGTATTAACTAAGTTACAGCAACGCGTGGCCAGATCAGCTAGTAAGATATTAAATTATACTATAGTACTAGCGGGCACGGCAGACGTTATCCCGCCCTGATAATATAAAAAACATTGACAAATTATATACCTAAGCCTAAACCTAATAGACAAACACCCATCGCATTTATAATATTTGTATGGATAATAAAAAACGCGGGCGGAACCTCGGTCCCCATTCGCGCTGTGGGATATAACTCAGAAGATGATTTTAGAGTATGTTATTCAGCAGAGTTCATTCTGGAAATATTATTTCTTCTTCAGGATTTTCTTTTCAATTTCTTGTTTTCGTATTATATAATTGTGTGCCCATTAAATAATACATACAAAAATTCGAGGCAGTCATAAGGACTACCGACAGAAGTGAAAACTTAAAATAATGGAATTTAAACTGTGTTCACTTTTAAATTTATTATAGTGTGAATTATTCAAATTTCATAATTTGTAAATTCAAAAAGTCTCACTTTGACATCTATTGGCACCCCGAATAATAATTATATACTTTTTTATACAATTTATTATTTCATCAAACATAAGATGGGCTGCACAATCTCGATATAAAATATCAATATCAGATGTACACAGACTCTTATACTATACGTCGCTAGTCGGACGCAAGCCGCGTAAGCGCAATACGGTCGGTCACGCTTGCTAGCATGTCATGACGCGAAATTATAAATTATCCCTTGCCAAAAGAATACCGCCCAACGCACCTAAAGAAGTTTTCAGTTCAAAAACAATTAACCATTGTAGTGCATTTATCGGACAAATAGTTTATATGGATTTCAATTCTCATTAATATGATTTTGTTGGGAAACATTTTCCCAAAGTGCGAATGAAACGCGATTACGTTGTTTATTACTACTACTCTATACATACTTTGCATACCTTCTCTTGTATCCTGAAATATGGGCATTCATTAATGTTTAGTATATGCAAATTTATCAACACGCCGTGCCTTTACTGGTCTAGGTAGGAACAATTGGATATCATTCGTTTATGTTCTCACAAAACTGTTTTACCTCCTTGAAGAGACGTTAATACATTATTTATATTATTTTATATTGATATTTTTTATTGATTTTATGTATTCGTTACTAGCTAATACTCGCGTCTCGTCTTCTGCGGTGTTTATAATTCTAACAATATATTTTATCTATAGAGAAAATATACAAAAAGTAATTGACAGCAAAAATTTAGTTCATCTGTTCTGCATATGCGCACCACACCGCTTATTCCATCTCTACGTAGCATGAATACATTGCTGAATATGTAGTGCTTATAAAAATTGTACAAAAATTTGGTCGAAATCTATATAGTAGCTTTTGCGTGACGCGGGCACCTCGGGAAAAAAATGTCATTTTATTGGATACAATTTTTAGATATATTTTTTGTTTTTGACTGTAAGTGTCAACGAGACCCGAAATAGTAACACGCCAGAGAGAACTTGCTGTTAAGTATATCTTGTGTGTATGTGTGTGTGTGTGCATTTAGACCCTAATAAGGCGCTTGGGAACGTCAAACCTACCACCGGTTCGGAAAACAACCCATTCATCGAGAAGAACCGGCAAGAAACTCGATCGGGTACATCTTTTTGACACATATATTTACAAGACGTTACACGTTACAATCGCTCTTAGTGGATGCACAAAGCGGAGTTAATTCTAGACATCGTTCCCATATACATCGTTCACATATTGAAAAATTGAAAAAACTACAATTTCTCAACGTTGATTGTTTCGAAATATTAGATTCGAATGCTAATTACGTAAGTATAGGAAATGTATGCGTAAATGAGATTAATTTTAATAAATCGTAAGGAAAGTACGCCGACACTGGTAGCATTACTATCTGTGAGGCGATCTGAGATCAGATTATGCATGTCGGATGGGGGGGGAGGGGGACCTATAAACAGATAGCTTCGCTAAGATAAAACATTGCATTAGGTACGTTTATGTATGTTTGTACATATGTACATATATATTACTGCATTAGTCACACGGTTTTCAAGAGAAATCGCTGTAACATCAAAGTAGAACGAATGACGTCTTCTTGTACCTGTGACATGAGTCGGATTGTGTTCTCAAAACTTTAAAAACGTCGTGCCACTCAAAATGATTGCCGTCAGAAGTAGAATCTCAAAACAATGGACTAACTATGTACTTTTTACAATTTTCAATTTTTAAATCATATATATTATGAATTATTTAAATTTCATAATTTATAAATTGAAATTATTACCATTAGTATGATTTTCTCACCTATTGGCACCCCAAACAATAATTATATACATTTTTACAATATGATGGACTGCACAATATCAATAAAAAAAAAAAATGTAAACAGGCCGCTATACTACGCGTCGCTAATCTGGCACGAGCCGCGCAAGCGTTTTTCATTTGGCACGCTTACTAACATGTCTACGCACCTAAATAAGTTTTCACTTCAAAAGTAATGTAAGTGTACCATTCTAACCATGCCATTAACAAATCACCGTATAAATATTCATGGGTCATCCCCTCGCGAGGGCGCCAAGCCGAGGGATGAGCAATATATACAGTTTTAATAATAAAAACATATTAGCCGCATCGCATGTCTGTCTTTCCGTGACCGGGCAGTTTTACACCTGGCCGAATGGGGAGAACGGGGAGGTAAGGTGGACCGCTGAGGGTAGACAGGGGTTTATGGGAATAATAGAGTAAAGAGGAGGCAATGGGGGGTAGAGCACCATTTGTCAGCGGTCAGCTATTAATAAATGTGGCTATAATGTTCATTGTACCCGCTGAGAAATTTTTGGTCAATGTTTGTAACTCATCGCTTTATAAGTTAATAGGTTTCACTGTATTATTTGATAGTGAGATGTGCATTAATTACTCAACATAAATAGAATATTTGATTGTACAAGGATTAATGGTATATCGGATAAAATAGTGTTGGAAATTACTTAGTACTTTTTAATATATAATATGTAAAGAATAAAAATAATTACTGGAAGCTATTCTTAATGGATAAACATATACCTTTATATACTTTTTTTGATACATTATTTCAAAATACATTATTCTTTTGTATTTTAAGGAATTAAACCAGTATTGTCAATGTAAGCTCCCGAAAATTCTATCATTAAATGATTAAATACGTTGACTTTTTCTGCTATGTATATAAATATAATGTATATAGACGTTTCAGAAGGAATTTTGTGAATATTAGTGAAAATCACATCAAAATTAGTTTCTTAATTTAGAAGAACTAATGGAACACATTTGTTTCATATATTAATTCCTATAAAAGTTATAATGAATAAGGCTTTAATATTTTACTGTTTATCTGTATAATATTGTATTTGGTTTTATTTTATTTTGTGAAGTTCATTTTTGTAATTTTTAACTCCTGATATTGCGTTTCATAGTTAGTAAAAGGTTATAAACTATTAATGCATCAACATTATCTATGATTAAATAGCGAGATACAAAATAGTAAGTACATTATCCTACTTTATTTCTCGACCGTGTTTCTTTTCCTTTTTTTTTATTTAGTAGATATTTAGTATTATTGTTTAAAAAAAATTGATAATGTTAGTTAATTATGGTCGGATTTTGAGTAGTGGACGAGCATTAGTCTATATATATAGGCGACTATAAAACTATTCATTTTTTCGTCCATTTGTGAACCGATATTCCTTATTTATATTTTATTTAATAGCCATTAAAGAGCTCTAGTGTTAAAAAATTAGAAATATTCAATCTTTTTTCTTTAGCATCGACCATCCCAATTCTTAATTTATAAACGTCTAAATTCGTTATATTTCATGCTCCTTACGTTATAATTTACAATAATCAATTTGCTATATTAAAAAAAAGAAATACAGTTAATAAAGTATATATGAACTCGTGAATAAAACTGTTCGTACTCCTAATAACTGTCATATTTTGAATACTAGACAAGCTAGTGCTTCCATAAATGTATACAAGAACGAGACATGAGTTCTAGATATTAAATCAACAGTGCAGAATTTTTTCCTTAACGAACGACTTTTAAAGATGTATGCTAATGCCATTGTCGAATAATAAAAAAAAAAACAAATTAACAATAATAGAATATATACAAGCCAAATTGAATTTATTTTCACGTGCAAATAATTCGAACCGTATTATCTCTTGACATGGGACGAACTATCGCGTACCATGTTAGGGTTCATAATTATCACTAACCAGTCAATAGATCCTATCACAATTGTACATATTAATTGTATCAACTCTAAAATTCATTATTTCTACTTTTTGTCGCGTATTTTTGAAAATATTTTATCGCTTTACTTAAAGTTATAGAAAATTGAATTATGTATAAAAATAGACTCGCATAGCTTTGAAGAAATTAGTAGTTAAATATTTTAGGCAGACGAAGACGTGATCCACTCCTAGTATTCGAATAAAGAGATTATTTAAACAATATCCATTTGGCTATAATGAAACTATTCATAATAATGACTAAAACAAATTCATAATAACGTAAGCGTGGGGAAGTTTTTTACAAAGAATATAAATTAACGAATTTTTATATTTCAAGTACCCATGAAAGTTATGGCAGTAATACGCAATGGTAATAATATTTTATAGGTGGCGAGTTCGCATCGGCACCGAGTTGGGAGTTGTATTTATCGGTTGGGCGGACTAGGGCGGGCAAAGTTCGGCGGATCGATACCCCAACGCCGCCCATCGCCTCCCACGGCAGGAGGTAGCACGTGCTCCGGCTATATTTACATGCGAACTATGTAAAATATGTTTGAGTTTTATGAATTTCAAATACAATTAAGTAAAATCAGTTAGCGACTTTATTAAATCTACTATAGCAGATAAGAGATTAAATTGTAATTACTAACAAATGTTCCATTAATTTTATTAGATATACGTAGTCAAGGATACAAAGAAGAATCAAAATAAAAAATACCTTATTCAATTTAGGCCCTAAGAAGGCGCTTATGAATGTCAAAGCCACCACCGGTTCGGACAAACAACCCTTCATCGAGAAGAACCGGCAAGAAATCGATCTGGCTTATCCTTTCATAATATATATTTTTACAAAACATAGATAGTAACATGCTTTCTTAGTGAATGCAGTGAGGCGTCATTTCCAGATATCACCATCGTTCATATATTGATCCACCCTATTAGATATTAAAACCCGCTTGACATGACACTTGAACTCACTATCCGGCAAATCGGTAATGTGTTTTGGGATTTTGTTAGAACACTTAACAGCTAAAAAACTGTTTTTGGTCTTAGTGCGTCTGAAACACGGATTGACCAATCTGTTGCTGTTCCTGGTATTTAATAGAAAAGTAAAAAGTAAAGAACACAAAAGGATATATGGTACATTTTATTCTGAAAATAATAATTCTATTTTCAAGATATAACGTAAATTTACTTTAACACGAGCGAAACCGCGGGCAAAAGCTAGTGTTAACATAAGTAAAAATGTTACTTATAATATAGTTGTATTGTTGTAGTTTTATTCTTTTGTTTCACGGTCTATCATTATTCAAATTTTATAAGTTGAAGTGATTTTAAAGCGGTAATAGTTCAGTGGCTAGTACGTTTAGACACCGTGGCGATTGGCGTAGCTTCCTTGGAAATAAGAAGGAGATTTCGGTAAAAGACATCGTGACAAAAGCACGAAGTTCTATCCACGCCCGCCTGGTTTACTACCAGTCTCAGGTTAAAAATCTGTCACCAAGCATTTGTTGGTGTGTTCCGGCAATTGTACTTGTGAACCAGCGTTTACCATCTTAGGCCATACCGTTATTCAACATCTGATGAGATTGTGGTTTCCTTTGCTAACTTATAGAGACATGACAAAGTGACTACACTGCGTCTGTTGATAGACACAGTTTTGGCGTGTAAGAGGTGTCGAATAACATCATAAGACTTGAGACACCAAAGCCACCTGCACGTGGTGCACCCTGCTGAATAACGAACGAGGCAATGGCGAAAGCGGGATGGTAGGGGTTTACAGCCTGACCAGGTCGGAACCACCATGTATATGGCGAAAAAGCCCGTCATAGTGATTCACTTGAACTTTTTACTTGATTCTATAATGCGACATATCGTAACTTGTAACTATCGTATCATTCCTTCTGTACGTTAGTCGCAATCGGACACTAATATCATCACCCATTACTCTAAAGTATACAACGACCTCATGGGGCTATGACGAATTGGTGACTAGTAAAAGAGGTCTATATCAGTGAAAAAAAAAACAATATTATAAAGCTGAAGAGTTTGTTTACTTGAACGCGCTAATCTCAGGAACTACTGATCCGATTTGAAAAATTATTTCAGTGTTACATAGCTCATTTATCGAAGAATGCTATAGGTTATATCATCAGGCTAAGACCAATAGGAGCGGAGCACTAATGCAGAATGTTCCGGGTCTTTTATCCTTTTGAGAGCTTCCGCTACGTGTTAGCGTTAGCTCAAATTAACGAGCAGAAGCTATATGAAGAATATATCTATCGATATATATGATAAAATCACATTTTAAAAATATATCTGAACAAACAAGAGGTATAGATATAATTGAAATCATATGGCAAGTGGTTTATAAGACAATAAAGTTTGCGGACCTACACTCTAAACTATTTTGAGTAGCTTCTCAATAATCTGTAATTTGTAGTATTATATTTCAATCTAGATTATTTATTGTTTCACGCTGTTGTAAACATGAGGATAATTGTCAGGATTTTCAGAGTCGGAATCAGTAGCGTGAAAATTCGTTATAGATATGAGATCACTTTCATATTAATTGTATCTTAATACATTCGGAAGAAAGTCGTTGATAAAAGCTAGTCTACAGTAATAGAAATCGCAATAACATAGATTTCACTTATGGGATTAAATTAATATACATAAGAGAAAATTAAATAGTTTACGATGTTTGTCTCCTCAGTTTTTTTCCGGTTTTTTTGTTCAATAGCTGCTATTGTCGAGCTAATCAATAAAAAAATTTGGTGCATTCATAAGCACTGCCGACAGAAGTAACAACTCGAAACAATGGAATTTACACATAAAGATAGTTTACAATATTTGTACATAAATCAATACAGTCTTTATTGTTCAACTAGTTGTGTCCGCGACTCCGTCCGCGTGTAACCTAATACATAAAAGCAGTAACAAATAAAATAACCTGAATAATACATCGCATCGTCATTAAACAAAGACTAAGTTACTCTCGAGGATATGCTTTATGATCTTTGTGAGGTTTTATTGTGAATCCATTATTTTAGCAGTGATGCGTGTTCATACAAACAGACAGACAGACATTTCTAAAAATGATTAAAATGTATTTTGTTACTTAATTCTAGACTAACCTAACTAAACGCCTCGTCTAGCCGATGAGCCATTTCGAAGTTCTGCCCGAACAAACTACATACTACAATTTTATTTCCACCCTTAGATTTATAAATAACTAGCGGGCCCGGCAGACGATGTCCCACCCTGATTATAAAACAATCCTTGACAAGTTATATACTAAAATGTTCCTCATGAATCATTTTATGTACTGGTGAAAACCGCATAAAGATCCGTTCAGTACTTTTTGAGCTTATCGCGAATAGACAGACAGACAGACACGGTAGGGGACTTCGTTTTATACTATGTAATGACAACAATTATTTGAGTTTATTTCTTTGTATATTTATAAGTAGTAACTGATACTAGTCCTTTTCGCCGCCCGTCGCAACATTCTTATTAATGTATAGAAGAAGATAGATATAATTTTATATACGCCTATTTTAGTATTTAAATAGTGTTTACTAATAAGGGTGATAATATTTTCGTTTGTAATATTCTATTATATCGGTAGTTTATTTTGCGGCAAATCCCACGGTGGGCTTTATTGGAAACATCGAAAAAATGTAACTCGAGTAATGTTTACATTTCCCATAATATTTGGTAAGTATTATATTAAGGGGTGGAAGACATCGGGGTGAAGCCGCGTGCCACATACAAAAACAATAACGAATATTATTTCGTGTTATGTAAATTATCACGTTGAATTATTATCAACAAATTATACTTTACTCGATCAAAACTATAATAATATGTTCAACGACTTAATTCGTTGATATTTGACTTCTATTCATTTTTTTTATACTACAAACAAACAAGCATGTCGCCTGATGTTAAGCAGTCACCGCAGTCTATGGACGCTTGTAAGTTCAGAGGTGTCACATGCGCGTTGCCGACCCTTCAATATTCTATTCACTTTCCTCTTAAAGAACCTACTGTAGCCCCCAGGAAAAACATCAGCAATAAACTCATCCGGAGCGTGCGTGGGAGGAAATCCCCTCTGGAACCGGATCGTCCGAGACCATTTCGGTTCCAGTGTGTGAGGATGAATTCCCTCCCGATGACGAAAAGTAGCCACAGGTATAAGGTTGAACAATTCCTCGGAACATAACCCATTATAACATGGTAGAACACACATAGGGAGGCGTCGTCTCTCCTTAGACTTAATGGTTCGATACCGTCTGTGAGCTTGGGATCGTCAACAATTCACACAGCTCGACTTTGAGCCGAGTCAAATGGCCCAAGTTGGTATCCAGGTGCTCTCGCCCAGAGATGGCAACAGTACTGAATTATTTTAAAGAAACATGTATATTTAAAATTATAAAAAAAGTTGTGTTTAGTTCACACGCAGTAGAAGTGAAATTTAGTATTCGGTATTATTTTGTAATATTTGAATATTGAAGTTATACTTCTTTTGGCGCGTTAGGGAAAAATGATGAGAGTATATTTTTTCGATGCGCGCGCACACCGTCACGAAAAACCGACACCCTGAAGTTAGCTGTAGTCAACATTTTGTTTCTTTGTATTTCTTTGTATTAAAACTTTCAATGTATTAAATACCTTTTTTCTATTGTAAGTCTCGTTTTTTCTACAAACGTAGAATAAGGCGAGAGATAAAAATTTTGAAAAGATTTTTATCTTGTTACGCCAAAGAAGTATAACTTCTAACGCGTGTACATAAGTACACACACACTTTTTTTTAAAACTGCGCGATAGACATTACGATTCAACAGAAAATAATGTGCTATAAATTTCATCTAAAACCATGTATATACTCGTACATTTATAGCCTTATTTTTCATTACACATTTACTAAGATGGTAAACACGTTAAGCCTTCAGTGGGACTGGCTCTCGAGTGCAGCTACCGGAACACACCAACAGGAATTTGGCGACAGATTTGCAAGATGGTGGTAGCTAGCCAGGCAGATTTAGAAAAAACCCAGCATGCCACGGTTTCATCCCGATGTTTTCCTTCACCGGAAGCCCCGAATCAGTTGCAAGGATTCGTGCCTACATCCATTGACGCTGTGTCCGAACACGCATTTAATTAAGCCATCATCTTTTCAAACTGGCCAAGGTAATTAACACGTTTATTCGGATTACTATTAATATATAGCGGTCAAAACAGATGCAAATAATAATTAAAAGATAAAATGGTTACTGTGTGTGAATCTTGCTACACTGTCACAGAGTTTTCTGTGGACCTTTTAAATCTAAATATATAAAAATCCAGTGCCACGATGTTTCCGAGCCGAGCCTGAGGGGATGGGTCGGGAGACTCACGAGGGGAGACAACTAGCTGTGTACCCAGTCTTTCTATAGTAGGACAAAGCCTGGCGTCACTCGCAGGCTGTCACAGGGGTGGTTTCTCAGGAAGATAGCAGGTTCGATCCCTGGCCACCCCTATCATGCGGCGAACGGTACACCGTGCGGTTTTAGTCCGTGCGAGTCGGACATAACCCATTCTCTCCCCTGAGAGGGAGGCGTATCCATAAAGGATTTCCACACCTAAATAAAAAAGTGTCACGATGTTTGTCCAAGATGAGCTTAGAAACTACTCAACCGATTTTCATTAAAGTTGGCATTTATGTATAATTTGATCCAACTTGAGAGATGAGATGATTTATATTTCGATTAATGACCTTAATATTTTTAAATTACAAATTAAATTATTGTTAATGTTGATTATCGTTATTAATTGTAAGTACCATCAGTCTCGAACAGATTAGTTCGAAACAAATTAGTTTTGTGACGGAAAACTGTAGGACCATCTGTTATAGATATCTCATAGATGTCACCACGTTTTGATTTTGAACTTCTTTTTAAAAAAAATATTCAATATGTATTAACTAAGTTACAGCAACGCGTGGCCAGATCAGCTAGTAAGATATTAAATTATACTATAGTACTAGCGGGCACGGCAGACGTTATCCCGCCCTGATAATATAAAAAACATTGACAAATTATATACCTAAGCCTAAACCTAATAGACAAACACCCATCGCATTTATAATATTTGTATGGATAATAAAAAACGCGGGCGGAACCTCGGTCCCCATTCGCGCTGTGGGATATAACTCAGAAGATGATTTTAGAGTATGTTATTCAGCAGAGTTCATTCTGGAAATATTATTTCTTCTTCAGGATTTTCTTTTCAATTTCTTGTTTTGGTATTATATAATTGTGTGCCCATTAAATAATACATACAAAAATTCGAGGCAGTCATAAGGACTACCGACAGAAGCGAAAACTTAAAACAATGAAATTTAAACCGTGTTCTCTTTTAAATTTAATATAGTGTGAATTATTCAAATTTCATAATTTGTAAATTCAAAAAGTCTCACGTCAATGAAACGCGATTACGTTGTTTATTACTTCTACTCTATACATACTTGGCATACATTCTCTTGTATTCTGAAATATGGGCATTTCAAATGTTTAAGATATGGAAATTTATCAACATGCCGTGCCTTTACTGGTCTAGGTAGGAACAATTGGATATCATTCGTTTATCTTCTCACAAAACTGTTTTACCTCCTTGAAGAGACGTTAATACGATTTTGAGGTATATATTTTTATATGTATTATTTACTAGCTAATACTCGCGTCTCGTCTTCTGCATTGTTTATAATCCTAACAATATAACTTATGTATAGAGAAAATACACAAAAAGGAAATGACTGCAAAAATTTAGTTCATCTGTTCTGCATATGCGCACCACACCGCTTACTCCGTCTCTACGTAGCATGAATACATTGCTGAATTTGTAAAAATTGTACAAAAATTTGATCGAAATCTAGAAGTAGCTTTGTTAGCTTTTGCGTGACGCGGGCACATCGGAACAAAATGTCATTTTATTGGATACAATTTTTAGATATATTTTTTGTTTTTGACTTTAAGTGTCAACAAGATCCGAAATAGTAACACGCTAGAGAGAATTTGCTCTCAAGTGTATCCAGTGCATTTAGACCCTAATAAGGTACTTATGAACGTCAAACTTACCACCGGTTCGGAAAACAAGCCATTCATCGAGAAGAACCGGCAAGAAACTCGATCGGGTTCATCTTTTTGACACATATATTTACAAGACATTACACGTTACAATCGTTCTTAGTGGATGCACAAGGAGAAGTCAATTCTAGACATCGTTCACATATTGAACCATTCTATAATAGCCTTTTGATACCAAACCCCACATGGCGGTTAAACTTACAGTCCAGCAATTCGGTAATACACTTTGTGACTTTGTTTAAAACCTAACACTAATACGTAAACAACTATTACTGGTTTTACTGAGCCTGAAACATGGAACGACCAGTTTGTTGGTGTTTGAAAAAACTACAATTTCTCAACGTTGACTGTTTCGAAATATTTGTACATACATAAGTATAGGAAATGTATACGTAATTGAGATTAATTTTAATAAATCGTAAGGAAAGTAAGCCGACACTGGTAGCGTTACTATCTGTGAGGCGATCTGAGATCAGATTATGCATGTCGGATGGGGACCTATAAACAGATAGCTTCGCTAAGATAAAACATTGCATTAGGTACGTTTATGTATGTTTGTACATATGTACATATATATTACTGCATTAGTCACACGGTTTTCAAGAGAAATCGCTGTAACATCAAAGTAGAACGAATGACGTCTTCTTGTACCTGTGACATGAGTCGGATTGTGTTCTCAAAACATTAAAAACGTCGTGCCACTCATAATGAATGCCGTCAGAAGTAGAAACTTTTTGAGTTCAGAAATGGACTATGTTCTTTTTACAATTTTCAATTTTTAAATCATATATATTATGAATTATTTAAATATCATAATTTATAAATTGATTAGATTAGTCTGATTTTCTCATCTATTGGCACCCCAAACAATAATTATATACATTTTTATACAGTTTATGAATTAATCAATCACTGAGGGACTGAACAATCTCAATTAAAAAAAATTATAATAATGTAAACAGGCCGCTACAATACGCGTCGCTAATCTGACGCGAGCCGCGCAAGCGCAATTCATTTGGCACGCTTACTAACATGTCTACGCACCTAAATAAGTTTTCACTTCAAAAGTAATGTAAGTGTACCATTCTAACCATGCCATTAACAAATCACCGTATAAATATTCATGGGTCATCCCCTCGCGAGGGCGCCAAGCCGAGGGATGAGCAATATATACAGTTTTAATAATAAAAACATATTAGTCGCATCGCATGTCTGTCTTTCCGTGACCGGGCAGTTTTACACCTGGCCGAATGGGGAGAACGGGGAGGTAAGGTTGACCGCTGAGGGTAGACAGGGGTTTATGGGAATAATAGAGTAAAGAGGAGGCAATGGGGGGTAGAGCACCATTTGTCAGCGGTCAGCTATTAATAAATGTGGCTATAATGTTCATTGTACCCGCTGAGAAATTTTTGGTCAATGTTTGTAACTCATCGCTTTATAAGTTAATAGGTTTCACTGTATTATTTGATAGTGAGATGTGCATTAATTACTCAACATAAATAGAATATTTGATTGTACAAGGATTAATGGTATATCGGATAAAATAGTGTTGGAAATTACTTAGTACTTTTTAATATATAATATGTAAAGAATAAAAATAATTACTGGAAGCTATTCTTAATGGATAAACATATACCTTTATATACTTTTTTTGATACATTATTTCAAAATACATTATTCTTTTGTATTTTAAGGAATTAAACCAGTATTGTCAATGTAAGCGCCCGAAAATTCTATCATTAAATGATTAAATACGTTGACTTTTTCTGCTATGTATATAAATATAATGTATATAGACGTTTCAGAAGGAATTTTGTGAATATTAGTGAAAATCACATCAAAATTAGTTTCTTAATTTAGAAGAACTAATGGAACACATTTGTTTCATATATTAATTCCTATAAAAGTTATAATGAATAAGGCTTTAATATTTTACTGTTTATCTGTATAATATTGTATTTGGTTTTATTTTATTTTGTGAAGTTCATTTTTGTAATTTTTAACTCCTGATATTGCGTTTCATAGTTAGTAAAAGGTTATAAACTATTAATGCATCAACATTATCTATGATTAAATAGCGAGATACAAAATAGTAAGTACATTATCCTACTTTATTTCTCGACCGTGTTTCTTTTCCTTTTTTTTTATTTAGTAGATATTTAGTATTATTGTTTAAAAAAAATTGATAATGTTAGTTAATTATGGTCAGATTTTGAGCAGTAGACGAGCATTAGTCTATATATATATAGGTGAGTATAAAACTATACACTTTTATCGTTCATTAGTGAACCGATATTCCTTATTTTTATTTAATAACCATTAAGGAGCTCTAGTGTTAAAAAATATATGGACATATTTAATCTGTTTTCTTTAGCATCGACCATCCCAATTCTTAATTTATAAACGTCTAAATTCGTTATATTTCATGCTCCTTACGTTATAATTTACAATAATCAATTTGCTATATTAAAAAAAAGAAATACAGTTAATAAAGTATATATGAACTCGTGAATAAAACTGTTCGTACTCCTAATAACTGTCATATTTTGAATACTAGACAAGCTAGTGCTTCCATAAATGTATACAAGAACGAGACATGAGTTCTAGATATTAAATCAGCAGTGCAGAATTTTTTCCTTAACGAACGACTTTTAAAGATGTATGCTAATGCCATTGTCGAATAATAAAAAAAAAAACAAATTAACAATAATAGAATATATACAAGCCAAATTGAATTTATTTTCACGTGCAAATAATTCGAACCGTATTATCTCTTGACATGGGACGAACTATCGCGTACCATGTTAGGGTTCATAATTATCACTAACCATCGCTTACACGTTTGACTCCATTTTATTATATCTAATAATGAAATTATTATGTGTACGGGGCTGCTCGCGTGCCGTACACGCGTCCCCGCTTGCCCCTTTGTATGGCTGACTCGTTAAACTCTGACACACATGTGGGGTAAAGTTTAACTTTTTAATTTGATAGTTAGATACCGGCTTCGCGGAAAATATTACGTTTTATGAAGAGGTGTGATTTTATGGTTTTTATATATCGGTTTTACGGCTAAATGATAAGACCGCACTTCAAATTTTATGAGGAATTTCATTCTAGTAAGAACTATTTCCTGTTTTTTTTTATATATTAGTCCCTATGAAGAAGTATAATTATATGTAAACTAAATAATACTTTGAATATTTCTGAGTCTTCGAGTAAAGGTCTCTCGAAAATCAGTTCAGTTATTTCGGAAAATAACTGGGGCAAACGAAGAACACTTCGATTTTGTTTATATCTATTATATTGTATTAGTATATGGATTGTATATACCAGATGATTGTTTAGACACTCGCAGTATTCTAGGATATGGCACTTTATGGTCACATTTAACATATAAAATAATAATATTGCAAAAAATACTAATAAACAACCCAGAAAATCTAAGTTAAAGTGCAATAACCGCTGCCAAAAGCTACAATGGGCGACCGGGAGTTAATAACTTTCGATAGTAAAACGGGCAATAAAACACTTTTGTTTTGTTTCTGACGTTCTCACGTTCCCTTTAAAATGAAAGTGAAATCACCCGACAGTCATTGACACTGTGCTTTAACATAGACGCGTAGAGGATTGTGTATAATTTTTGTATTTTTCTAGGTAATTAGGTCAAATATTAAGCACCTATTTTTTAAATTGATTTACAACGAGAATCGAGTACAATGTGTCCTCTAGAAATATTGCTACTGTCTACACAGTTACCTGGTATATGTTCATTTTAAAAACACATTGAGATCGTTTTAACATACATAGAGATTTTGGACTACGTTCGTATTTCCCATTTTCTAAGAGCAATAGTTGAAATATCAGGTTAATTCAAAATGGCTACATTCACTTCTTTAATTAAGGGACGAGGTTATGTAATTATTAACCGTAGCAATACACAGAGTATACAATTGCAGGGAAAATTACTTTCAAAAGTTGCGTATTGCTCTGCCTTATGTTTAACAGCATCCGAACACTTTATTACCGTGACTAAATTGAAGATATAATCTCGTGATTCGCTAATAACAATAATTGAGAAATTACATTTCATTTGTTAATGTTTCAAATAATATCTAATGTATAATCTGAATGAATTAAGCCCATTTACTTTTTTCAAGTACTTAAGTCGCGTCGTCATTAAAATTACAATAACTTTTGATAGACTGAACCGATTTTAATGAAACCAAGACTAAATGTTACTCGAGGATATGCTTTATGATATGCTTGCTTGTTTTATCGTGAACTCGCAATACTTTAGCAGTGATGCGTGTTCAAACAAACAAACAGACAGACAGTCATTTCTAAAATGACATTTCTGATTGAAATGTATTTTGTTGCTCATTCGAAGACACCTGCAACAATTTTATTCACAAAAATCTAAAAACTTGAGCTACCACCCTCGAGTTGAAAATCTGTCGCCAAGCATGTATAGACATGTTCTGGCAGCTATAATTGACAGACAGTACCTTTCTAGTTATAAAGTGTAAACCATTTTAAGCCAGATTGTCATTTCACGTCATGTGATATTGTGGTCAAACGCTACAACCTATAATAAAATGTAAAAGAAATATACATACCGGCATAAATATCGCTTGCTCTTTATGACACAGGAGTTGATGTGCTGCAGCGTCGCCTAGTGCTTAATTTTTTATTTTTTTTATTGTAGCTCGGCAAAATGACTGCACTATACCTGATGGTAAGCACAGTACAATCCAAAAACAATGGCGACCACCGAGTGATACACTATCCATCGTCGGTCGCCACTGTCATGCCGGCCTGCGTAAAACTGGATATGCACTGGCTGATCACGAAACGCGACCCGCAGAAGCGAATCACTATGATGGGCTTTTTCGCCATATACATGGTGGTTGCGACCCAGTCAGGCTGTAAAACCCTACCAAACCGCTTTCGCCATTGCCTCGTTCGTTATTCAGCAGGGTGCACCACGTGCAGGTGAGGTTGGCTTGGATGTCTCAAGTCTTAGATGTTATTCGACACCCCTTACACCCCTTAATCATAGCCAAATATCTATACATATAATAAGAATGCCAATCTAACATGTTTTAGTCGTGAACATAGCTAGTAAGTAATAATTTACAATGTTTGGAAAGAATTTATTGTAAAAATCAATTAGATACGAAAGAAGCGTCACTGTAATAATCTGGCAAGAAGGGGGTCGATGGCAGCCGGTAGCTAATTAGCTAATGGAACAGTTTCACCTCTCGACTCCCCCGACCCCACTACTTAGTGGCAACGGTATGCTTCGCGGTCAGCTGTAATGGATTGTGGCACGCTTGGCGCGTCGATTTTTATTACTCAGATTTCACCCGTGTTCGGGATTTATAATTATTATTTATAATTTCTATAATTCGGAGTTATAAAATTGATAACAAAAAAAGGCGAGGCAGTTATAATATGCCGAGAGAAGTTCAAACCCAAAACAATGAAATAAACATGTTCCCTTTTGAATTTTCGTTTTAATTATAATGTGAATGACAATTTTTAATATCAGAATTTGTTTATTGAAATTATTAACATTAGTGAGGTGTTCTTATCTATTGGCACTCAAAGAAATAATTATTTGCCTACATTTTTACAAAGTTCATTAATCAATGAAACGTATGATGAGTTTCAAACTATCAATATTACATGTACACAAGCCCAATACGACCGGTAATGTTGACGTAGGATGTCATGAGGCGATATTACAAATTTATCTTCTGCCAAAGATACCGTTCAACGCGCCTAAAAAAGTGTTCACTTCAAAGATCATATAAACCTTTTTATTAAAGTATTCTTCCCTATACTGGCATACAAAGAAATAGGAGCGTGTCTATCGTTTTTGACAATATTACAAAAAATATAGTGGATATGAAAAAAAAAAATTCAAAATTAAAATGTTGCGCCATCTATGAGATATCTATAACATCTTACAGTTTTCTGTCAATAAACTTAATTAAAGCGTCATCTGATCGAGACTGATTAAACTTACAATCAATAACAATAATCAACATTGACAATTACTTAATTTGTAATTAAAAATTATTGAGCCCATTCATCGAAATATAAATCATTCTATCTCTCAAGTTGGACCAAATTATACATGAATGCCAACTTTAATGAAGATCGGTTAAGTAGTTTCGGAGTTCTTCGTGGACAAACATCATGACACTGGATTTTGTATGGTTAGAATTCGGAATCACGTATGAGCTGTCTTGTCTAGCACCTTATAGACTTACGAATTTTCCGAATAATCTAGATTCTGAGAAAAAATATCACCAGTTATTCGTCTCGGTAAATTCTATCGCTTGTTAATTGTCATAATTAATTGATTTCATGTAATTTATCTCAAATAATTTCTCATAACAGAAGGAACAATAAAAAACGCATAACTACCAGTTTGATATAAATTGAATGGACTCAAGGAGGTGGCGAGAGGTGGTCATACTTCTAGCATTGTGAAATGAACCTAATTCTAATAGTTATTCGATCGTATTTGGTGTATCAATTTGTTAGGAAATTATAGGAAGTCATAAAACTACGGGGTAGACTCGTAGAAATTATTGTGATATAGATGGAAATGGTGGTAATATATCTAAACGATAGCTAACAGATAACTAGATATCCTGTTGATAGGAAATATAATTATTTCAAAATATATGTGGCTTTTTTTTAATATACTGTTAAATATACGTACATTGCGAGTGTACTGACTAGAAATTATACACACTATAATTTGATCATTTATATCTATAGATATAATAAGAAAATAAATCTAACGTGTCTGTAATGTTAATATTTTTGTGAAAAAAATTGTTGCTTGTGTCTTGGAATAAGTTATAAAATATGTTTCAATCATTTTTAGAACTATTTGTCTTTTTTTTTCGAACTGACTACGCTATTTACCAAGCAAGGTCTTAACAGCTTCACCGGACTATTAAGGCGATCGCTTAAGGCACTCAGCCGATTTTATTTTGACAACTAGCTCAAGGGTGCGCGGCACACCTCGGCTTTGGCTGTTGCCTGATAGATGCAATTTGCGACCTATGTGAGCTAACCTAAGCTAAGCTAACTATTCATACATATATGATTTTGTGTCACTGTATCGCGCGAGCAGCGTACTCAAGGGCTCCACGCCGAGGGAACGGACCTAGGCTTTCTATATGTCTGTGTACCTGTTTGTTTGGACACACATCAGTGCAAAGTACTGTGTTCACGATAAAACCTGAGCAAGAAAATCGTAAAGAATATCCTCGAGTAACATTTACTCTTTGTGTCATTATAATAGGTTCATTCTATGAAAAGCTGTAATTTTAATGATAGCTCGAGTTAATTACGAGAAAGGAGTAGGTGAGTAAATGCAATTAATTCCCTTACAAAAACAGGATGTTATATAATATACTAGCAGGTCCAGCGGACGTTGTCCCACTCTGATAATAAAACCTTGAGAAATGACATACCGGTGACAACCGCATGAAGATCCGTTCAGTAGTTTTTGAGTTATCACGAACAGACAGACAGACATGGAAAAGGACTTTGATTTATAATATGTGGTGATAAATAATATCTAAAACATTGAACGGAAATCTGTTTTTGCACTAAATTCCATGTGGACGAAGTCACGGGCATAGCTAGTGATACAATAAATATTATAAAACAAAATCGCTTATCACGTCTGTCTGCGTGTTCCCTCTAATGGGTTTTTATACAGGTTTTTGCTATTGGCTAGAAAACTTTATACGTATACTACAAGCATTTTATTTTTATTGAAATCATAGAAGTATCTATGGGGTTTATTTAATAAAGTCATAAATTATTCTTTAAGCGTTTATATTGTTAACGGTAACTAAATTTTATGAGATACATTACAATAATGTACTATGATATTGTATATATTCTATAGTATATAAATAGGCTAATATAAAACAGTTTAATATCGCTTTCTCCTCTATTTATCAACTTTTTTTTTTGTTTAGAAACTATTAACAACTTTACTTGTTATCAATAAAAAAAGGAAAATGTTTTTTTTCCATACCATCGATTATTCGATGTTTTTATTACAAGCTTTTATTTAGCTTGCAATGTAACAAGATTAAACCTTCGACTTTGGAATTTTGCATGTTTGTTCAGTACTGATGACAATACATGAAAGTGAAATAATAAAAACAAAATGGAGAATTTCAAAATGGCCGCCATAGACATTGAAAAACATCGATAAACCTTTGTAACGCATTTGAATAAAAGCTTGTTAAAAAAATGTATTTTCATATTAATATATTTACAAACTTCTACTTTTCATACTTTTACAATATTTGTGGGCTCTTTTAGAAATAACTCATTAATAGTGAAAATCAAAAAGTTAATGGATAACGTCTTATTTCAACCACTGAACGACTACTATTATTAATTCATGCACATATATACATAATTTAAAAACGTCTGTTTGTGTAACTATAAACTCTAACACCAATTGTCTTACTATACCTCATGACTAGATGGCACTCAGCTATATTTTATTTTTATCCTTTTTTTTATATCATAGGAGGCAAACGAACAGTTAGGTCACCTGATGTTAAGTGATCACAACTGTCCATAGACACTTGCAACACCGGGAAAGTCGCAAGTGCGTTGCCATCCTGTGTTTTGGGGGAGGGGGGAGGGGGAAGGGGGGTAGGTATCCGGCGCTCTCACCAACCGAACGAAACGCAACAATGAAAGCACTGTTACTTCACGTGGGTGTTTCTGTGTGTCGGGTGGTAGAACCCCACGCGAGCTGAAACATTCATGCTGAAACCAGTAATAGCTTGAGAATGGTTCTACCACCTACAATTTCAATTTCATACTGTAATCTAACTCGCACAATATCACGGTCGCTTGTTAGTATGTCTATAAAAGCAATGACACAAAGGTTATGTAAACAATATAACTTAGAAATATATTGTATACTAGCTGTGCCCGCGACTTGGTCCGCGTAACACCTTATGTAAAAAAACAGTAACTAATCAAGTCATCTGAATAATGTATTAAATCCATTTATTTATCTACTTTTCTCTCATACTTAAGTCGCGTCGTCATTAAAATTACAATAACTTTTGATAGAGTGAACCGATTTTAATGAAACCAAAACTAAATATTACTTGAAGATATGCTTTACGATTTACTTGAGGTTTTATCATGGACGCAATACTAATAGACATTTCTAAATGTGATTGAAATTTTATTCCTTATTCCTAGATACCTGCAACAAATTTTATAAAGTACAGACACGTTAGATTGACATTCTAATTATATGTATAGATAACGATTCACTGATATTCTTATTCAAGGTGATATTATTAATCTGTGCTGCGTACCAATCAAAAAGATACATATAAAATAAACAGTATTTATATATATGTTGTGATGTAATACTGTGAGTCATGTTCAACAGATATTTAATCCGTCTTCTTGTCTAGCTATTTATGTATTAAATGTGACGTTCAAATGGCGTATTATCTTCAAACGAGAGCCGGTCTCTACAGAAGTATGTAAAAATAACTAATTACGAGGAAAGTTTAAGCGAAATTTTAAACATTATAATAAAATAACACAGGTATAACTTTCAATATATCTTCAATAGTTCTTTGAATTATGGTAATTTATAAAAATCATACTCATACTACCCGGTGGTACGTCTTTATCGTTTTAAAAGAACCACATGCTTTTATTTCGTTACGACTACGCTATTGACTTGATGGCTTGGCTTGACAGGACTCAGGCGAGCGCTTAAGGCACTTCGCCGCTTGGAAACAAGTTCCAGGTTACCAGAGTGGCCGAACCTCGGCTTGGATTGGCTTCAACTTCGCGAATCTGTCTAAGCTAAATAACCACGTGCTTCATCTGGATTAATTAGGGTTCGTCGTAACCCTCTGTTAAATTGTACTACTACTGTTTAAACCCTATAGAAAAGCGTAATGATATTTTGTTCACATAGCAATCTGGAAAGTCGTCTATCGGATTATGAAAGACTTATCAAAGTTAGTTCAGCCATTTCGTTGATTAAACTCGGAAAACAACAGACGCTATAATTATATTTACATATATACATATACAGCAGGCATTACTTGATTTGTTTTTATGTAAATAATGTAAGTTATATAATACCCTGTGTTTTTTTCTTTTTGAAAGTAACTCTGTTAGCCTGATGTGCCTTCAGAGCTTCAACGGACTAATGAGGTAAGCGCTTATGGCGCTGAGCCGCTTGGAAACTAGTTAAGGGTGCCAAAGGGGCTGCACCTCGGCTTGGACTGTTGTCTTGGATGCTACAGGGCGAATCTTACTAAATTAAACTATCTAAGCTAATCATACATATAAGAATTAGTGAGATTTAGGTTCGAATACTAGTAATTAATTCGGAGTTTTCGGTGAAAATCATAGCACGGCTAATTGTTCTAATGCCACCTGGCTAGTTACCACTCTTAACTTGAAAATCTGTTGCCAAGCATGTGTTGGTGTGTTCCGGTAACTGCACTTGAGAGTCAATCGCCTCTTTTTTTATGTCATACGAACTGGCAAACGAACTTGTGCGTCACCTGATGTTAAGTGATTACCACCGTCCATAGACACTAACAATACCGGGTGAGTCGAAAGTGCGTTGCCAGCCTGTGTTTGAGGGAGAGGGAGTGAGGGGGGAGAGGAGAGGGAAAAGGAGGTGAGCAAGCACTGTTACTTCACGTCGGTGCCGACCCATTCATGCTGAAACCAGTAATTGTCTCAGCGTGGCTCTACTACTCTTAGAAGTGTTTACCATCTAAGACCCTACGTTATTTAACATCGTGAAATTGTGGTCAAACGCTAAAACCTATGAAGTATAATAAAATGATGGAATGTAAGATGGTCACCGTAAAAAGTTTTTTTTTAAGCGCCAAGGACATTATAAATGGTAATACTTAATATAAAATAAGTACCTACTCTAAGACTATGAATTATTAAAATGACGAATAATCTCATATAGATGAAAATTAAGCCCAATAAATGAATAAAGGCAATATTTTCATTAAAAAAACCGATCTAATATGTTAAATAATAACAACAGTTGCCCATAATTTCAACAATTTTGGACATAACTATAAAAATAAAAACGAAAGCAGAAATAAGGCGCGGACCAAGAGTCTGCAGAAAAGAAATATAATTAATAGACTTCCAAACAACTACTGAATTTCGAAATGTATGGATGACTTCTGTCGAAATATGATAGGAAACAGTACAGGAGTTAAGTGTCGCCGCTAATTTAATGTTAGCAGATGCGCGCGCCGATTGACTTACCGTTTCCACCAAACGCCCGCCTTAGCCGCCCGCCCTGAGCTGTGATTGGGTAACGTTCGGGAAATAAAGAAAATATACAGTGCACTACACTCTCATGAATACATTAAAAGCGTACACACGTCTGCGCATTGATTTCTATTTACAATCCCTTGTTCACGTTATATCAAATGTCACGGAAGAACAGAATCGGTGTAGTAAAATAACTATTACGTTTTTAAGTTTTCCTTGTGTAATATTAAAAATAATGGGTAATTTTATTGTTGATAGCTGTGCCCGCGACTCCGTCCGCGTGGGAACTAATGTAAAAAAACAGTGGCTAATAAAATTTTCTGAATGTGTTAAGCCCATTTAATTATCTACTTCTCTTTCGTACTTAAGTCGCGTCGTCATTAAAATTACAATAACTTTTGATAGAGTGAACCGATTTTAACGAAACAAAGACTAAGTTATTCTCGAGGATATGCTTTATGATTTTTGGTGAAGATTTATCGTGAACCCAGTACTTTAGCAGTGGTGCGTGTTCATACAAACAGATAGATAGATAGACAGACGGACAGTCATTTCTAAAAATGATTGAAACGTATTTTATTTGTATTCCTAGACACCTGCAACAATTTTTTTCACGAAAATCTAAAAAGTATTTTCACGTTAGATATACATTTTTATTATATGTATAGAAAAAGAAGAAGATGTTGTTCGGGAGAAGTTACAGCTAGCTAATAACCGTGTCTTTGTGTCACAACTAGTTTTACATATTGCTGAACGGCTATTATTTATTAAAATTACAATGTCTTATAACTGTAATAACTGTATATTAAATTACTCTATCGTTGTGTTTTAGATAAGCAATAAGTGTCTTAGAAGTGAAAAGAATATAATCTATACGGTAGTTTTTGACTGAAGGGCGCACACTAAAGATAGATTTCATGATTTCGCCTTTTATATAATAGCTAGCTGTGCCCGCGACTTCGACCACGTGGAACTTTATAAAAAACAGTGATTAATAAAGTCATCTGAATGTATTGATTTAATTTGCTTTTCTCTCGTACTTAGGTCGCGTCGTCATAAGTTTTGATAGATCAAACCGGTTTTAATGAAACAAAGACTACGTATTACTAGGAAATATGATTTATTCTTTTCTTGAAGGGGTTTTATCATGAACGGTATATCATATTCTATGGTGGTAGAGCCACGCTGAAACTATTACTGGTTTTAGCATGAATGGGCCGGCTCGCCCGGGGTAGTACCACCCTCTCACAGAAAACCGACGTGAAGTAACAGTGCTTGCATTGTTGCGTTTCGTTCGGTTAGTGAGAGTGTCGGAGGCCTACCTCCCCTCCCCTCTCCTCTCTCCTCTCCCTACCGTAACCCTCCCCCCCAAAGGGTGGCAACACACTTGCGACACCTCTGGTGTTGTTAGTGTCCATGGACGGTGACACCTATGACATAAAAAAACGAACGCAGTATTTTAGTAGTAATGCGTACATACATAGACATAGACATTTGTAAAGATGTTTGAAATGTATTTTATTACTTATTTCTAGTCCCCTGCAACATTTTTTTTACAATAAAGTACAGACACACGTATATTTTTATTATATGTATAAATTACTTATCCATCGCTTCCTTCAAAGTGTTTCAATTAACAATGCGTACAGTTTCATAAACGTTTCAGTCGCGATTAACTAGCAAAAAGGTCATGAGATGAATCATTACCAGTGTAATATCTTATAGAGACTGAGCAATAATTAAAAACATGATCACATAGTCAAAAGCGGGCACAGACTAAAACAAAAAAAAAAGATAAATAAACGGCCCGAGCGCTTTGAGCATGTATGAATGACTACGCGAAGGAATGCGGCGCACGCGTCTCTCACACTAAGATGAATCTCGCACACAAGATAAACATTTACTTATACACACACAAACGATACAGAAAACGTCGAAAACGAGTTATCTCAGACACACATACTCAGACAGCGTGTCTGCATTCACCCACACATGTGTGCAAGTACATTCACAAACGAAACGCTTCTGATATATTTATATTGTATTTTTATTCAAATTCCGGTCGTTTGTGTTGATTTATCTTCGTATGTATCAACGAGCGTATCGTTAATTAGTAAAATAATAATTTCATATAAGTTTTTATATAATAGTTTATAATATTAAATTTTATGTAGTGATTATAATGACGATTAATGCCTATGTGATAGAAAAAACAATATGTAATTGATAAACTTTTGTTTTTTACCACGTTTTAGCAAATTGACAGTACTGTAACTGACGGTAAAAATGCGTAAGAAATAAATAATGGTGACCAACGAAATATCTACTATTCCTCACCAGTCACCGTTGTTATGCCCACAACCCTCTTGGCAGGTGGACTATACTCTATGGACTATAGTCATGAATTTATCACTCTATGCATGACTTTTGTGATAGAGAGTTGTGATATTAACCATCATTGTATATAGGTAATGGTATGTATGATTTATAGGTTATTATTCTTTACATTTATTATAATCACGTATTGGAGTGTTTGGTTATTGTTGAGAGGTGGTGCCATCGTCGAGATAGCATTCTCATTTGATGTCTTTAGGTGACGTATGACTGTCGGTCCGACATTAAATCCATTCACCAAGTATCCTTGATACACAATTGTCCTCTTTTCTGTTTGTTGTCGTTCAATGGTGTTGATAATACAAAAATAAACTGTTTTTCGGGACGACAAAATTTCCGTAAATAATCATTATATACTATTTAGTATTGCGATTTTATTGGCTTCTAGATTCTCTAACATTATTTTTATGAACTTGATCGTTTAGTTATTAGGATGTAAATGAAAATAGTTTAATTATAGAAAAAATCGTATTTTGGAATAATGGATAAAGTTACAGCGTATTGGTAGTCAAACTAGCTTATGGAATGAAGAGTAATATCTATATGTAGCCTTAAGCGGAAAATCGATTTATAAAGCATTAACTGATATTGGAAGTGTAATTTCGTCTTGGAACGAATCGATTCGAGATAACACGGAAATTATTACATACTCTTTTTGTGGCCTATTCGAAGATACCACTGGTTAACACATTTTTATTAAACAAGAATGGAAAAAATATTCTATAATTTTTACCTACTGCACTGACCTTATAGATATATAGAGAGATATTATATCATACAGTGTAGATGTCATAACCAAGCCAACCTCACCTGCACATGGTGCACCCTGCTGAATAACGACCGAGGCAATGGCGATAGCGGGGTGGTAGGGTTTTACAGCCTGACTGGGTTGCAACTACCATGTATATGGCGAAAAAGCCCGTCATAGTGATTCGCTTCTGCGGGTCGCGTTTCGGGATCAGCCTGTGCATATCCAGCTTTTCGCAGGCCGGCATGACAGCAGCGACCGGCGATAGATACTGTGTGACTCGGTGTTCGCCATTGTTATTGGATTGTACTGTGCTTACCATCAGGCACAGTGCAGTCATTTTGCCGTGCTACAATAAAAAAAAACTTACATAGTTTGAAAACGATATATATGCACGACAATTTATATTTGTTATAATCCTATATGTCCATTCGATCTTTTGGGTTTGATAGAGAAGGAGTCTGCTATCAAATCGGTTGATAATATTGTCAAGCATGTGATCATTAATCTCAAGACATTCAACATTCATTCTTTTGGCAGGATAACTATGAATCTTTTACGTCAGAAAATCTTTGGCAAATATTTCAACATTTGTACTATAGACACCAAAATATTTCATAATTTCAAATGTCTTACATACATTATTCCTTACTTTAAGTATATCGCTAATTAATTTTAAATAAGATGATATAAAACGTGACGAATAATTTATTAATAAATTATAGTATATATTTTAATAATACATTTGACAGCACGATTGTACGCGATCTTTTGAATGGCGTTGGCAAGCCGCGAGATTACTATTAGCCCGTTACTTGTCTCAATGAATGGTGCCTCTTTCAATAGCACCCAAAAAGCCTCAAATATTTTTGTTGGTCAAATAAAACTGTGCCAACTCACTCGAGACATAAAGGCTAATTTTAAAACTAACCAAATATCCCGTTCATTGTTGATTCGTAGTCGAATGGAGTGCGTAAGACCGTGCGAAGTTTCTTTTTCTGTTTCTGGCAGCGAAACTAACCCGAGACACCCACGCGTCGCCGGAAATATCGTATAGATCCTATCTCGATTTTAAAGTAAGTATGCTGCGCACGATTCCGTCATTAGAAGGAATTGTGCATTTTTGCTTTTCACGAAAGGAAGTTAAGATTTGATAAGGTCGAATTATTAATATATTTTTTTGGAAACAGTGTTAACGACCTCATTAATAGCCAAACAATTTTATGATAGTTCATTTGTAAAACACTAAAATCTGAACTTTTTACTATGCGAATAAAGGTGACGTAGCTGTTTAAAAACCACACCATTTATAATGTAATTTTACTTAGTCGATTCCTGTTTATCCTCAGCATATAATTTTCACATGTATATATAACTAACTAATGAGTTATAAGTAAATAAGTGTTGTAACGTTCAAAAATTGATACCGTTAATAAACTAGGAGAATATGTCAAAAGACGTAAGCAAAAAAATTATTACCTTTAAAAATTATCGTCCATCAACGCTTTCGATTCAGAAATACCGTAACGACATTCCGAAACGGACATCTAGAGTTCTAATCGGTCGTAGTTGGCAGTTTTACCGTCGAAACTCATGTCTAATTTGTGTCGTGAACAAATGACTGCGTTTACGGAGTCACCGAGTATAACAGGTTGTAAAATTTGTGTCTCACCCGTGTACCGTGTTAAGGAACGATTGATAATCAAGCTAAAGATAAATTAAAGTGCTAATTGCTTCTTAGTTAACGACAAAGAGATCACGGATGCGTTATATATGAAAGGTTTTATTTCTATAAATCGCAATGCGTTTTGTGGTACCATGGCCCAATAATTCGGGGTTCGGTATGAGATAATAAATAATATATATTTTTTTAGCAACCAATCTTTATATATAAATTTATTCTGTGCGTGTGTATGTCACTGAACTCCTCCTAAACGGCTGGACCGATTTTAATAAAACTTTGTGTGCGTGTTCCAGTGGATCCGAGAATGGTTTAGATTCACAATTGGACCCGGTAGGTGGCGTTGCGGTTGACTTTTAGAATTTTTTTTTTTTCAAGGCAGTACAACGTCCGCCCCGCCCGCTTGTCCTCTTGTAAATTATTACTACCATTGTCGAATAGATAATGAGGACAACGTCCGCCAGGTCCGCTAGTCTTTATATATAAATTTCTTCTGTACGTGTGTATGTCACTAAACTCCTCCTACGCCGCTGGACCGATTTTGATGACATATTGTGAGCGTGTTCTAGTGGATCCGAGAATGGTTTAGATTCACAATTGGACCCGGTAGGTGGTGTTGCGGTTTACTTTTAGGATTTTTTTACTATTATCAAGGCAGGACAACGTCCGCTCGGCCCGCTTGTCCTCTAGTAAATTATTACTACCATCGTCGAATAGGTAATGATATTTCAAGGTTCTAGCAATCATCTCATTGAACTAACAAGGTAGTGGTCGTTTCGTTAGAACTTTCCAGAGAGTTTTTGTGGCAAGTCAGAATTCGTGCTCTGTGGTCGTATTTCCCATCCACATCGCTCGTGCACAATAACCAAACAATATTGAGCTACGGCTACATGTAGTCCGGTGAAGCTTTTAAGACTTAGCTGGGTCAATAGCGTAGTCAGTTCGAGAAAACAAACTATATTACTATACGTAAAAACCACCAATATTATAAAGTATAAAGACAAATTATTTTTTTTATGGCATAGGTGGCAAACGAACAGGTGTGTCACCTGATGTTAAGTGATCACCACCGTCCATGGACACTGACAACACCAGAGGAGTTGCAAGTGCGTTGCCACCCTTTGGGAGAAGGGTTAGGGAAGGGAGAGGCGAGAGGAGAGGGAAGGGGAGGTGGGTCTCCGGCGCTCTCACTGACCGAACGAAACGCAACAATGCAAGCACTGTTACTTCACGTCGGTTTTCTATGAGAGGGTGTTACTACCCCGGACGAGCCGACCGATTCATGCTGAAACCAGTAATAGTTTCAGTGTGGCTCTACCACCATTAAAATAAATAATACAAGATTATGATTAAATATAAAATCCACTATTGCGTTGCAAGATCCCACCAAAACACCAAAAACTGTCTCAATATATGAATTTACTATGTATAATTGTGTTACCACAATTAAAATAAAAGTAACATAACCTGTTACATTGTGTAACCGTTACATAGAAAATTTTTGTGGTTAGGCCAAATTTTTTTCTCATTGAAAATAACGGGCCCCTCGCTATTGATACCTCATTAGCATGGGATCATAAATTGCCGTCGGGAACTCAAAGTTTAGAGGCATTATAGATATTACTTTGCGGCGCGGGTCTAATTGGATTTTATTTGTATTACACTAGCAAATTCCCGTGGCTTCGCATTTGTTTTCTATGTAGTATTTATTTCCGGCTCCTTAACTTACATCTATCTATATATACATATAGTAAGAATGTAAGAATTAAATAAGACATAAAATACATTTCAATCGTTTTTATAAATATATGTCTGTCTGTTTGTTTCAACATGCATCACTGCTAAAGTACTGCGTTCATGATATATCGAAAATCATAAAGCATATCCTCGAGTAACTTTTAGTCTTAGTTTCACTAAAAACGGTTCACTATATCTAAAGTTATTGTAATTTTATACGAGAAAAGTAGATGAGTAAATGGATCTAATACATTTAGATGATTAGTTACTGTTTTTTTACATTATAGATTTCACATATATTCTGTATACAAGTACATATATATAGTAAAATACTTGAGTAAGTGACGTAATAATGACGGATTTTCGTGCAAATTTTCATTCCCTTTTTCGTCAAATTAGGTTTTGAAGTTCCATAAATTAGTATTTTATGCTGAGCGTTGATACGTCAGACAGTTAGCCAGTTACCAATCCTTTTATATTTATATAGGTAAAAATCGATATCCACAAACGATAAATGTGTATAAAGGTTTTAGGTTTTACGTCCATGCTGTATTCATCTCATGCTATTGAAAATTAATCAGAATACTAAATTTCACTTCTACCGCGCGTGTACTCACACTCGATTTTTTTAAAATCGTAACAGTCTATATTCATTGATCACTTGATTTGCTGAGAATAAAATTATGCTGTTAATCTACACACTACATATAAACTGAAGTGTGTGTTGTTTACTGAAGCAATTTTGACTAAACCGTTACTGGCAAGTGTCGTTAGTAAGTTAGGCCGTAATTGTAAAATTTTAGACATAATTCGAATGGAACATCAAAACACAAGACAATACCGAAGTTGCGTTCATTAGTTAATTTAAAAATATATCTTAAATATATGGAGATATCGCAATAATGTTATTGCTACACCATTCTACACGCAACAATTCGAACACCTGACCGATTAGGATGAAAGTTGGCACAACTACGTGCCTCTTCACGGAGAAGGTTTTTATGTAATCCTTATTATAATAACTTAGCACTAGGCGGCGCTACATGTATGTAACATTAAGTTTGGATTATAACTACGTGTATGTTCCATCTTCGCCAGCACGCAATAACGAAGAAAATGAGTCCAAATGTTTTATAGTATGATCAAATATTTAAATAAAATGACAACAATTACACATCAATCTGTAAAGTTTGTCAATATTTTTGAAAAACTTTCTACTAACGCCTGTGTCACTCGCTTACTCACCTTTTTACGTACATTTTTTTACTTTTTCTTATGATTTTACAAAATTTTTCTTTTATAAAGAAAAGAAGGAAAAAAAGAATTAGCTAACTACGTTCTCCCGTTCTATAGTGATTGACATATACATTAGGGCACTAGCTATTTACCAAGTTGACTTTTTGACTTGGGTATCGTTCAAATCGTTTAGTTTATAGCCTAAGATTAGTTAAGAAAAAAACAAATTCCGATGCTGTTTAACTGTGCCTAAGTGACTACTTTTCCTATTAATTCAACATGGTGTTTTTCACTTTTTAAAATAAATTTTGATAAGGGCAAAATTTCAAAAAACCGGTAAAAATAAATTTTGACATTATCAAAATAAACAAATTCCGTGTTATTACAAAAAAGTTAAATCCGTATTAAATACTTGGTTCAAAAAGGTTTCGTAATAAATGCATCACGCTCGCCCGAGACAAGTTCGCGTTATCCTTTTTTCGCAAGTCTAACCTAACGTAACCAAAGCGAGACAAAAGAGCAAGATGGCGAACATTCAGCGACCGCGGTGCATTTAATATGAGACCTTTTTAAAGCCAGGGTTCAATACGAATTTAACTTTTTTGTAATAACACCGATTAAATTTTTAACGCCCATATTAAAATTTCTCCATCCCAAAGAATTGTAATAGGTGGAAAATTAATAATATTTGGTAAGTTATTCAATAAAACAAGCAAGATAAAAAGTAAATTCTAAAAAAGTGAAAAAATTTCATGTTAAATGAATGGGAAAGGTATATTGTCGTTTAGGCACGGTTTAGTGGCATCGGAATATTTTTTTAGTAAATGGTTTTAGGCTATAAACTAAAGATTTTAACGATACCCAATTCAAACGCCAACTTAGTAAATAACGGATACCCTAATTAATATACACACTCAGCAATTTATTTTTATTTAACAGATTTAACGCGTTCCAGGGAAGTTCCAGGCAGTCGTTAATAAAATGGAACGCCGTTGTATATTTATGTTTTAGACAATTGTTACGGTATTAATTGACAGTCGAAGCCGAGGTTTAGATATCTGTATAGGTACGGTCGAGTTGGTTCAACATGAACGTGACAACGCGATGATGTCACCTTTGTAAGTAACGGGCAGTGTCTTGGCTCACTTACCAACTTGTATTTTATGTATCAGAACATTTTGTATATTCCGAGTTGATTATGTAATGTGATCTTAAGATCCTGGTGATTTAAAATCACAAGTCCTTCCAACATTAAATAATTTAACAACTGTCATTAGAGGGTTGACCTACATAAAAAAAGGAGAGTGTCACTTAATACGCGGTAAATGAAACTTAGCATTCTGATGAATTTTTAAGAGAATCAGATGAATACTCTATAAAGGCGGTAAACATTTGTTTTCATTATTATTTTATAATATGTTATAAATGTTAATAATACACAACACAGAAAATTTTTGAAAATTGTGCGATGATCACTACGATCCAACGGAAAATAATGTACTGAAGATTTCAGCGTTTCTCTCACTCTGTCTCTCTCATTGTATATATTTCGAGTATATTGGAAATAAAGTAGCTTATTCTCTCACAGCCTAAAGTCTATACTCGTATATACATTTATAGCTATCTCTCTTTCGTTATACATTTTCGTTTTATAAACTACAATTCATACCGTCTCGAAAGAAGTTTCACTTTAAAATTGCCCCAATTGATCTAATTTCAATGTAATAACACAATACCTAGTTTTAAATGGGCGAAAGCTTCGATGACAGACCATATTATTTTGTTATCATCATCAGCCTGCAAGAGACATACAGCAGGGTTATAGGCCTCTTCTCGAAGGAAGATGTAGACATAATCATCATGCCAGTTCTGTATTTTCCTATATACATTATATAAGTACTACAAGAACATTTCTCAGGCTTAGCTTTCCTCACGATGTTTTCTTTTACCGTCAGCCGATAGTGTTATCAATTTAAATTAGTAAATGTACGCGAATTCCGAAGAATTCATTGGTACATGCCGGGGTTCGAACCTGCAGAGATCGGGTTAATATTCCTGAAATCAACTACCACTAGATCACCACAACTAGTTGTTATAATTGATAATTATCGACGTATAAACGCTAGTACCTGGACGAGCAAGCATAGCTTGGTTGTTTAAAAAGACAATTATTTTCTTACACTGGTGAACAATTAATTAATTATCTGGAAAGATTTTATCACAATTTAGTGTAAAACTGCATAAACCTAATTACAGCCTGAAATATGAAACCTTCTACCATCAACTTGATCTGGAAGTCTAAATAAAAGCTTTATGCCTATATTGTGCGGGTAACCCTTGGGTAGAAATTAGCCGTTTCATTTCATCCTTTACTTCTTGCATCATTATATAAAGCACGAAGCCCCTTCAGGATATCACCAGCATCCGGCTGTCGTCACCGAAGCGGGCTACCGGCGCTCTCGCTACCATCTTCGAGACTACTACGCCCTCCCTTTCCGGGGAACGTCACCTCGCCTTACCTCACCCCTTCCACCTCACCCCGTCTAACCGCGGGCCGGTGACGTACGAGGACGAGAGATGTCACCATATTGACAAGCGGCGGTCCCAACAGGTGCTTTTATATATCCCTGTACATAACGATTTTGCGGTCTTTTTTATACCTCATTCATAGGTTTTACCTTTTGAACATCATCTTATCCGACGTTAAATGACGTGGTGTATGATGGTAAACACATCAAACCCATAGGGCACTGGTTCTCAAATGGAAATACCGGACCTCACCAACGGGTTCTTGGCGACAGACTGAAGGTGGTAAAGCCACGCTGTAGCTATTACTAGTTATGGGTCGGCTCTCCCCCCCGCTCGTATTACCTCTAAGACCACCCTCTCACAGAACACCGACGTGAAGTAACAGTGCTTGCATTGTTGCGTTTCGTTCGGTCAGTGAGAGCGCCGGAGGCCCACCTCCTTTCCCCCTTTCCCTTCCCCTTTCTCCGTTCCCTACCCCTCCCGCATACACAGGCTGGCAACGCACTTGCGACTTCCCTGGTATCGCTAGTGTCTATGGACGGTGGTGATCACTTCACATCAGGTGACTCACCTGTTCGTTTACCTGCTTTTGACATAAAAAAAAAGATTTCCAACTTGAGTGTGATACCTGGCCAGGCGAGCTTAAAAAAAGCCCTACGACCGTGCTATGATGATTTCCTTCACCGAATGCTCTGTCTCAGCTGCAAGTATTCGAACCTACGTTCATCGACGTTATGTCCGAACGCACTATCAACGAAGTCATCGTCGCTTTGAATGATGTTTTATAATATCGTTATAATAACTTCATCGTTATCGTAGTAATTTCAGAATTAAATGAGTGGTTAACTCTTTCATTCAGCATTAGGCATTAGCTGCATCAAGATCTAAAAAATATAGTTGTCCGTACATGGTCCGCTCTGAAACCTGATTATGCAACGGGTGATGTTTTTGGGTACCAATAGGTTAAAGAAGAGTTATAATTATAGTAATAACATTGTTTTTTAAATTAAAATAATTTTGCCTAAAAATTATGTTTCTAAACTAAAATAGCATTTTTCCTTAAATAAAATTAGACAAGTCAGTTTCGAATTGGGGTTAGACGAATTTTCGAAGTGCCCGGTTTCCAACTGAACTATTTTTGTTTTGACAGCGGTAGCTCGTTTCATTTCATCCTTTACTTCTTGCATCATTATATAAAGCACGAAGCCCCTTCAGGATATCACCAGCATCCGGCTGTCGTCACCGAAGCGGGCTACCGGCGCTCTCGCTACCATCTTCGAGACTACTACGCCCTCCCTTTCCGGGGAACGTCACCTCGCCTTACCTCACCCCTTCCACCTCACCCCGTCTAACCGCGGGCCGGTGACGTACGAGGACGAGAGATGTCACCATATTGACAAGCGGCGGTCCCAACAGGTGCTTTTATATATCCCTGTACATAACGATTTTGCGGTCTTTTTTATACCTCATTCATAGGTTTTACCTTTTGAACATCATCTTATCCGACGTTAAATGACGTGGTGTATGATGGTAAACACATCAAACCCATAGGGCACTGGTTCTCAAATGGAAATACCGGACCTCACCAACGGGTTCTTGGCGACAGACTGAAGGTGGTAAAGCCACGCTGTAGCTATTACTAGTTATGGGTCGGCTCTCCCCCCCGCTCGTATTACCTCTAAGACCACCCTCTCACAGAACACCGACGTGAAGTAACAGTGCTTGCATTGTTGCGTTTCGTTCGATCAGTGAGAGTGCCGGAGGCCCACCTCTTTTCCTCCTTTCCCTTCCCCTTTCTCCTTTCTCTTCCCCTTTCTCCTTTCCCTTCCCCTTTCTCCGTTCCCTACCCCTCCCGCATACACAGGCTGGCAACGCACTTGCGACTTCCCTGGTATCGCTAGTGTCTATGGACGGTGGTGATCACTTCACATCAGGTGACTCACCTGTTCGTTTACCTGCTTTTGACATAAAAAAAAAGATTTCCAACTTGAGTGTGATACCTGGCCAGGCGAGCTTAAAAAAAGCCCTACGACCGTGCTATGATGATTTCCTTCACCGAATGCTCTGTCTCAGCTGCAAGTATTCGAACCTACGTTCATCGACGTTATGTCCGAACGCACTATCAACGAAGTCATCGTCGCTTTGAATGATGTTTTATAATATCGTTATAATAACTTCATCGTTATCGTAGTAATTTCAGAATTAAATGAGTGGTTAACTCTTTCATTCAGCATTAGGCATTAGCTGCATCAAGATCTAAAAAATATAGTTGTCCGTACATGGTCCGCTCTGAAACCTGATTATGCAACGGGTGATGTTTTTGGGTACCAATAGGTTAAAGAAGAGTTATAATTATAGTAATAACATTGTTTTTTAAATTAAAATAATTTTGCCTAAAAATTATGTTTCTAAACTAAAATAGCATTTTTCCTTAAATAAAATTAGACAAGTCAGTTTCGAATTGGGGTTAGACGAATTTTCGAAGTGCCCGGTTTCCAACTGAACTATTTTTGTTTTGACAGCGGTAGCTAAATTTACCTTTATATTCTAGTTATAATTTTTCATTGCCTGAAAACTCAGGTAAAGAAAGTTTTCTACGAATGAAATTTAGTTACATCGATTTATCGCCCCCGAAACCACCTACATACAAAGATATATTGTCGAATAGTCGATATTTTTATAATTTGACACTCCGATAGAATTTGGTACTTGAGCTTCTGAGTTCTTCATAATATATATTTCTATAAAGAATGGAAATGTATACGTCTGTGTTTTCTGGCTAAATAACGGTATTCTGAGAATATATTGCAAGCGTCCACGTTTCTCAGTTTTCGTTTATATTGAACCAATAAAAACAGCTATTTATATATTATTAACCATTACTCAAGTCTACATTTGAAAAGAATAATAGTAAGTATAGTATTTTAAGATTTATGTTTGATATCAATAATTTTTGCTCCAAGTAATATCAGTATCAGTATATCACTACATATTATAAAACAAAGTTCTCTGCCACGTCTGTCTGTCTGTTCGCCATAACCCCGAAAACTACTGAAGGGATTTTCATGCGGCTTTCACCAGTAGATAGAGTGATTCACGAGGAAGGTTTAAGTATAGAATATGACTTTTTTTTATCAGGGCTGTACAACGTCCGCCGGGCCTGCTAGTATATTATAAAACAAAGTACTCCGCCACGTCTGTCTGTCTGTCTATTTGCGATAAATTCAAAAACTACGAAACGGATTTTCATGAGGCTTTGATTAATAGATAGATTATTTAAGATAATAAACGACGCAAAGGAAGTTGCGGGTATCAGCTAGTAAATTATATAATATGCCATATGATGAATTTATAGCGAACCATTTAATTTTCTAAATCTTACCAACTATGTAACACCGCCATCTGTAAAATTTTTACCAAAGTATTTTTGAAGTCAATATTATCGTTAGCATATAGAAATCATTGTATTATATTTTTGTTACCATGGCATAGATTATAATAATGTATATTGAAAATAGTGTAATTTAGGGCTTTCTCTAATTTATTCCATACTGTGGGAAGTGACTTTACTGATACTAGAATCGCAACCAGTAACAAATTGATGAAAATACAAGCAGTGCTTATTTAAAATTTTAGGTTATATCTATGGACATATGATCTCCGCGAGGCCCCACAAATCATTGTATTTCACTGGTAAATGAATTTAAATGACAAGATATACATAACCTCTGAAGAGTTCTTTATTCCACTGTTAGATTATGAATATCGTATTGACATATTTTATTATTAGCGATATAAGCGATTATGTGCAATTGATATGTCCATAAGTTCTTATTTCAGTTGCGCAAATCTATGGTTTAATATATATAGTCTATTTTTGGTGATTGTTTTTTATCGTATACTATTTAAAATACCGATCGTGTTGCATATTCACTATATATGGTACAGTACAAAAAAGCATACAGTGGGTGAACTGTACGCTGGATATTTGAATAATTTTCTAAACAAGTATCATGTTTTACCTTATGCTATGAATATTTCTTAATGGTGTTTTAAAACTGCTTTAGAAAACGATTGCGTAAGGTCGAAAATCGAGTACACTGGCCGAAGAGATGCAATAACTATAAAGAGTTACAGGTTTTAGAAATCTACTCTCAGAACAAAGGGATAAGTGTTTAGCGACAGTTTTTTAACTTGGTGGTAGTAGTTATTAGAAGCTGCTCTATTATCATGATTCGCTTAAGACATTTTTAAGCGACTTCATAAAAGAAGTAGTTTTCAATTCGGTAGTATATATTTTGAACTATCATACTAAGCGTAAGTCAGAAACTACGATGCACTAGACAATGATATTATAAGTAAAAAGGTACGTTACCTATATGATATTTTGACAAAACAAATAACACTATAACGCACGCATACGTAAACTAATATTGTAACGCCACACTGTCTTAGATAAAATGTGGAAGTAAGATGGCATATTCTTAATACCGGTGGTGGGAAAGAAACAGTTATATGTTATTTAGATCTGCCCATCAAAAATAAAGAATAATCAAAACAGACAGGACATCTTGCTTTCTTTCTTTGACATCTATCATTTGTTTGCGTAATATTTTTTGGTTTCATAATATTTGATATCTGAAAAATATTAATTAATTCCTGGTAATAGTAATATAAATGATATGTCAATAAATAATCTATAAGATCGCTTGCATAGTTTGTACAATATCTCATAACAGAGCATAGTGTTTAGGCATTTTATGAAACGATCAGTACTTGAAATGCTTCTATTAACGCTGACATGATACTGACATCACGTTTTAACAAAGCGCTGTCGATGCATTTATGACGTATCTACTGGTTTTTACTTGCCCGTCGAATGTGATCTAGCATTACCGAAAATAACCGAACTGTGAATGCCTATATCGGTACCAAGTACGCGTGGCTCAGTCCTGAGGTACTAGGTTTTATTAAGAATTTACTTAAAGGTGCCTAATTGCGTTGAGTTGAGTGTAACAAAATTTGCAAAATCAAACATTGTTCGTATCTTATAGCATCATACGATTAGACGCGTAACTGTGCATCGTATTAATTTATCACAATATAAAGTGTCTCTGTTTAAATATTTGGATAGAACGTGGAGTACACTTAAAGCAGTTTCCGTTGGCTTTCAAGTGGAAAAGCAACCTTATTCACACGGCTCTCAACTTTGGTAATTGACCGACAATGTATTTAAAATCTTAACTTTTAGGTCTTCATTATTTCTCTACGTTTTTCGGAATATTATAATTGAAAAGTAGCCTTTTCCTTTTCTAGATGTCAGGCTATATAAATGCTTACTTTCGTTGCGTTCGCTTGTTAAATATTACTGGGAATATTACACTTGTTGTCGACGTATGACTTATGAATCTCAATAAAAACTTTATAATAGCATTGGTGACTGTTCAAACCTTCACCCTACTGGACCAATTTCCTTATCCCACATAAGTAGGGTCGGTACAACATGTTTTTCATGTTGTGGTGTATGATTTGGCTTAATTTTTACGATCGGCCGTCTGCCTGACATCAACCCTCCTTGGGATTATTTTATTGTACCACTGTATTTATGATTATTATTATATACATAGTTACGAAGTCTGGTGGGATCTTTTAGCCTTACAATTTTTCTGTAGGCTTCAGCTTTGGTAGGCTATTTATAGTGTCTGCTTGAGTGGCACTGCCGTTCCGGTTAAAAACGAAGATCTTCAAGGTTATGTTTAGCGTCCAGATATATTTATATATACATATAAAAATGTAAGATCAATAACTTTTTAAAATATTAAATAGACAGCATATCAATACGGTTTTGAATAGGAGCTAAGCAATAATGTTTATCTCCCTCTTAAACCGTCTAGTTAGGGTTGACACACCGTGTCTCCGTTCTGGTTGTGAACTGAGATTCGGTTTACTGTTTGAAGTTCGCTCTACGATAATAATAAAATTAATTAGAGGAGTCTTAAAATGGATTACAATATTTTAGCGGCTAAGTAATAGCGACATCGGTTATTTAAAAAATAAAATAAAAATGCAGCCCATAATGAATCCACATCGGATACTTAGCATGGATGCAATGCATTAATGTGGCGTGAAGAGTGTCGCAAGGATATAAATCTATCAGTAATCGATCGAACTGTAAATCAGTTCATGAAAGTCATAGAAGCTATGTGATATCTTGACGCAAACAATTCTTTTTTGTTGGGCGTAATTTTAATTTATAATAGATATCTTTTCAAATATTCATTTGAATAATATGCTATGAAGGACAATTTTGATCTACATTAGATATCTAATGTAACTATAGTATTTAATTTGAGAGGGCTTAATACTGTATTTGTCAAAAATAAACGATAAATTTTTAGTAATACCTAAGAGTGATTATTGTGATCTGTTCCATGGAGGTAGACATATACCATAGAAAACGTAGGTATTTTTAAGATGTAAAAATTCTGTAGTACAATTTTCTCAGTGTTACCAATACCATGTGTTTGTATGTGTATGTGTAACCAATATAATATTAGCTGGAATTTGGATTTGGATTAATTGCTAAATCCAAGCGAAGGCAACCTTCAAGGAACAAGAGCAATAAGTACATATATCAATTACATGTTTAGTATTGTTTTATTTTATAGTCTACAACTACAACTCTACTTAACTTTATAAATCGCAACGTTATATTTAACCGCTGAGCCTTGAGTAGAATCTGTGAGTTATATTTGTGATTATTTGAGTTATAAATTTTATGCACAATCAGGCAATGATGGCTTCGTTGATAGCGTGTTCGAACAACATGTCGATAGACATAGCGGAGCTATTGGTGAAGGACAACATCGTGATGGTAGGCTTTTTTTAAGTCCGCCTGGCTAACTACCATCATCAACTTCCCGCTAGCTGCACTTCAGAGCCAATCTCCGCTAGTTTTAACGTGTTTGCTATATTAGACCACGTCGTCATTTAAGATTAGTTGAGATTGTGGTCAAATGCTAAAATGCTAAAATATATAAATTGAAAAAAAAAACAGTGGAAAAGCCCCTATGAAACGTTAAAAAATAAAATTGTACTTTACTATATGCGTAACTAGGGGTCTGTCACTGTCACTGCAAATAACACTACCGTTCACCCTATAATAACCCTTTGACAGGAAAATCTGCTTACATGGTGGCTGAACTTATTGTCCGGTAAATCAGTATTGTAGAACACTGTTACCTAAAATATTTTTATTGGTTTTACTAAGTCAAAATTGTACAAGACCATAGACCATAGAGCTCTTTCCGACGAAAGGTATGGGCATAATCACCACGCCAGCACATGACCTATTGGCGATTTCAAACTCTGAGAAATCTATAGTTCTAAATTTTCCCATATACATTGGTAATAAAGGAACTCTTCTTTTCGAAGGTTCAGGTTTCCTCACAATATTTTTACCGACACGACAATAATTACCTTAAATTCTAAACATCCTTTATTCAATTTAGGCCCTGAGAAGGCGCTTATGAACGTCAACGTTACCACCGGTTCTGAAAAAAACTCAGTCATCAAGAAGAACCGGCAAGAAACTCGATCTGGTTAATCTCTTCATCTTATATGGCGATGGCTTCATACTATTTCATATGAACAGACAGAAAATTTACTCAAAGTACTCTATTAGCATTCCAAAAATTATACACAACTACCATACGTGCCCAGACACGTACACTCACTCACTTTTACACTCACACTCACTACAATTACTACTTCATTACATACACTCATTACATACAACTACACATATCTTCTCTCACGCTTTTATTAACATACACACACATTTTATAAGTTATTATATGATTTTTGTTTCTTCTTATCTTAACTTTAATTCTTAAAATGTAATTTCCTCTAAATATTATAAACACAATACGCGCCATAAACCATACCATCCATACCAGCCATACCATCAATTAAAAGCATTTTGTAAACAGGCATTAGGCTTCCATGAGACAGGCATCGCCTAGTTTGGGGCCATATTAAGCCTATATTATGTAAAAGATTTTAGAAAATAAAGATACTTGTATTGTATTATATATTTTTATAAAACATAAATAGTTATATTCGTTATTAGTGGATGCACAAAGAGAGGCGTCATTTCCAGACGTAACAATCGTTCACATACTGATCCACCCTAAAATAGCCTGTATATATTAAAACCAGCTTGAATTCAGCCTGAAGCATGGATCGACCTGTTTTGAAACCGTACTGTTAGTTAAAAAAAAGTAATTTATCTAACTTTTTGCGGGCATATATCAAATTACTACATTTTGCCCGCGTCTTCGTTCGCATGAAATAGTTATTTTGAGCTAACGCTTACTTTAACTCGCGACTTCATTTATGTAGATGGTGAAAATATTTTTAAATAATACGTATGTTAACTCCGATTTTGAAATATTCTTCATTGGTGCTCCGCTCCTACTATATATATATATGTATATATAGTATATATAGATATAGCCTTCCTCGATAAACGAGCTGTTTAACACTGAAATAATTTTTCAAATCGGACCAGCCGTTTCTGAGATAGGCGCGTTCAAGCTAACAAAGTCTTCAGCTTTATAATATTAAGTATAGATCAGGAAGGTCTTGTGAAGGTAGAGTTACGATAATGAATTCCTGAAACTAGGTATTTAGTGTAATATAGGCAAAGACGTGATAAATAATGATGGATGTATGTGAATAGTTGCGAAAAGCGACGATACGTAAATGACGAGTCTATATTGAACGTTGATATAAGTAGTTGTCGGGGTCGCGGACATGGGTATGATTTGCGGCCGCCCACGCGCTTTTGTGAACGGTGTGTGGTACACTCGCGGAAGCAAGTGCCTGTATCGCGTCGCTTCATACCAACTCATGTCACCTGTAAAAGAGCGATCAAACGTGTCTTGTGGATAAAGTACACAGAATGAAGAAAATATATAAACTATTTATTTTACTATAACTCGTCACGAGATGACGTTAGACTGTTTTATATATTTATTTTATTTTTGGCAACTAATCTAGTACATTATTACTGCCGCTGTCGAGTAGGTAATGATATCGATATACAATATGATGGCCGCCTTGTTAGAACTTTTCAGGGGGTTCTTGTGGCAAGTTAGATTCCATGCTCCGTTGTATTATTTGCCATCCACTTCGTTTGTGCACAATAATCAAACTATATTACGTATAACACCAAAAATATCACAAAATATAGACCCAAATAATACAAGATTATAAGTAAAATATAAAATTCATTATATGACATTCCAAGATCCCACCACAAAATCCCCATTATTTTTTTTATTTTTTTAAATCAACGCGGCAATTCTCATTTGCGGTTCTAATCTTCTTATTACTCTTATCCCACCTAAGTAGGTCGCGACAACATGTTTTCCTTTTCCACTCTCCCCTAGCAGATGTCATTTCAGTATTCGCATCTTTTATCCACATATAAGTTTTCACACAATCCGTGCATATCTTTTTCAATACTTTTTACTCGTATATCCGTTCACTTACATACTCAAATCCTTTCTAGTTACATGACTTTCATATGTTCTCATAATACCCCCGTGTCATGTTAAACTATTACTCCTCAACCTCTCTGTGACTGGTGCTATTTTCAAACTTCCTTTGGCATATTCATTCCTAGTCTTATCCATTCTGGTTACACCGCACATCCATCTTAACATTCCCATCTCTGCCACATGTAATCTTTCGTAGCCCAGCATTCGGATTCGTACAAGACGACTGGTCTTATTGTATTTATACAAAATAACAAATAATAAAAAAAAAACCAAAATGTTACCTCTAAAATGCAATTTGCTAAAACGCATTATTCTACAAGTTACCTAGGTAGTGCGCATATTAACTGGGGTGATTCGTTAAAGTGCCGAAGATTATTTGTCATTTCGATAACGTGAAGATATGCAAGTGCCTGTTAAATCTGACCATTCGTATCGTGGCCCAAAAGCGAACGGTTTCGTTAGGTTAGGTTTAGTGTTGCTAAAAATCGATCTGGGTCTTGCAGTCTTGGGCTTGTTCTTGCCTTTTTGCAAGACCAAAACCGCCGAATTTCTGCAAGACCAATACCAAGACTGACTCCTGTAAGACTTGCGCTAGACGAGACTGAGCTTGCAAGACTCTTGCGGTCTTGCAATTAGGTCGAATTTGGACACTGAAATGTAAATGAAAGAAATCAGCGAATCGGCAGATTAGCTAGTTAATGTGCCCAATAACGGTTTTAGAGCTTTAGCAGTAACATATATTTAATATAACATATGTTTCGTTATTTTATCAATTTTGTTTGTGATTGTAAGTGACATCATCTGGGGTATAAAGCTTAATTTAAAATTCTAGTTTCCTGTTTACACATTTTTATATTATATATTTATTTTATTATTAGGCAAATAATAATAACGGTGAAATCTAATAGTTCGACCAATTTGTAGGTGTTCGCGATTATGGCGTACAACAATTTTTGAGACGTAAGTGCTAATGTAATGTTTACGAAAAACATTGTGCCGAAGTGCTTTTTAGAAATATATTAGTGAAGAAAATAGTACGTAATACTTAGGATTTTTAAATTTAGCCTTACACTAGACATGCTCCACATTTACTATTATGTTCAATCTTTAATATAGGTAGAATTAAATACGCTAATTTCGGGAACTACTAGTCCGATTTGAAAAATTATTTACATTTCATAGGTGGTAGAGCCACGCTGAAGCTATTACTGGTTTCAGGATGAATGTGGCGGCTCGCCCTGCTCACAGAAACACCGACGTGATATATAAATAGTGCTTGCATTGTTGTGTCTCCCCTAAACACTGGCTGACAACGCGCTTGCGACTCTCCTGGTGTTGCAAGTGTCTATGGACGGTGGTAATCACTTAACATCAGGTGACCCACATTCGTTTGCCACCTACGATATAAAAAAAAGAATTATTTCAGTGTTAAATAGCTCATTTATCGAGGAAGGCTATATAATCTATATAATGAAGAACGTTTCAAAAATGTTTTTGTCCTTTGGTCAACTTTCGCTACGTCTAGCGTTAGCCCATAGTAACTATTCCACGTGAACGAAGTCGATGGCAGAAGCTAGTAATATATAATAATTATAAACACATAGTAGTGTAATAAAATATTCCCAAGGAGGGTTGATGTGAGGTAAGTGGCCGATCGTAAAAACTAAGCCAAATTATACATCACAACATGAAAAAATATGTTGTGCCGACCCTACTTAAGTAGGATTAGGGTAAAAAGATGATGCTCATTAATAAGTCTGTTCTAGTTCCATACTATCACTGTATTGGCTAAGATGGACTTTTTTCTTATATTTGTTGCATCGTCACCCAACTGCTCCTACTGGAAATACTGTCTCTCTGTCTGTTCTCGATAAAGTCAAAAACTACGGAGCGGATTTTCATGCGGTTTTCATTAATAAATAGAGTGATCATGAGAAAGTTTAAGTATATAAATTGTCAAGATTTTTTTGTAAATATGTTGAAATATAAAGATAAATGTTGGAAGTGTCGAAAAACGTCAAGCCGGCTGGGAACTTTCGGCTAAACGCTGCCTAATACCTTTCAGATATAACAAAACAATTACAATTACAACTATAAAAAAAATAGAAATCTGATAAAAATAGTCTAAAGAAGTTTCGTAGATTGGGGTCTTGAAATACAGAAATATGTTGCAAAAGTTATCAATAATGCATTTAAAAACATAGAAATATTGCTTTGTATCCAACGGTTACACAGTTCTATACATTTTCTAGCTCTTTGTCTGAATTGTTTGCGATAAAAGCATAGACTGTTGAACTCATCAGTTCTGCGTCGGATAGTGTTACGTCTATGGGAGGTCTAAACTGAATAGTACCAATAATGTTTACAAATAAACTATCATTTGCTCGTAATTTTGTACCTGTCAATTGTAATATAAGATTTAAAAGCAATAAAACGTCACACTAAGGTAGTTTTATACGGATATCATAAGCTGCACTCTGATTTTTATAATTAGACTAGCTGATCCCCGGGGCTTCGTCTGTTATATATATTCTTATTATATATATCAATAGGATTAGGTAGCGTTTTTGACGAAAGCTCCCATACATGGATACAAAGTAATATTTCTGTGTTTTAAAATGCATTATTGATAATTTTTGCGACATATCAATATCTCTCTATTTTAACACCCTAGACTACGAACCTTCTTTAAAAATATTTTTTCTAAGATTTCTATATATATTTTTTATAGTTGTTATTGTAATTCTTTTGTGATATCTCAAAAGGATTAGGCAGCGTTTAGACACTTCCAACATTTATTGTTATATTGCAATATATTTACAAAAAAATATTAATAAACTATATACCTACACCTTCCTCGTGAATCACTCCTCTATAAATGAAAGCCGAGTGAAAATCTGTTCAGTAGTTTTTGAGTTTATCGCGAATAGAAAGACAGATAGACAGACAGATGCGGCGGAACATTTTGTTTTATAATTTGTAGTGATGGTATGCAAAAATAAAAGTTCTGTGTGGGTTTACAATGATCGATTACTTTGATCCCTTAAACTGAGTTTTTATAGAACTTCATTTCTTTTAGCTGCTAATTCGTCTAAGTTTTTACTTCGGTTAGTGATTGTACGATACAAGCTGATGGTTGTAAATATCTTTGTTATTAAATGCCAAGGGCATCGTTGCGTTATTTGCTTTTAGTAAGTCGCATATATCTATCTATAGAAAGAACAATGTGTTATAGAACAAGTAATTAATCAGGGAACTACTATTTATACTGCCCGGGAAATTTGAAATGACAAGTCTTAAGGGACAACGTACTTATTTAAAAGTAATTAATTTCTTTCTCTGTGCTCTTGATGCCGGATTTGTTAGGTTAGGTTGAAGCCACCAGAAACAAATTAGCCGTTGAACATTTTGTGATTTCTTATATCGAAAGATATAATCTCAAAATTGGATTTTTTCCTAAATGTAATTTAAATAAGTATGAATTATTATATAGCGTTTTATTTAAGATCTAGAAATTCGAACATTATTTGAACGATTACCATGGGGGTTTATGTAAGTATTATTGTTATGGAAATGTACTGTCATTCACACTATATTTAATATAAAAATTCGAAAGACATCACATTTGTTTTATTGTTTTTAGTTTTCACTTCTGACGGAAGTCCTTATGACTACCTCGACCTATTAATGATTACTTTTGCAATGATATTAAATTACTATACTTATTTAACGGTCTAATTAATAAAAAAACAACGTATATACTAGTTTTTAGTTTAATTTAAACAATTCAAGCGAATTGAGAAATATGTGGATTAATGTATTTTCTTGTACACATGAAAGGTACTCGGAAAAACACTCGAGTTGTTATTCACCAAGCAAGTTAGGCACGCGGTCAGTCTCTCCAGTACGTCATTAAATGTGACCGAAAAGGATTTAGACTTGTCTTAATAAGGAACGGTTTAGTAGACAGCGGGCAAAATTACACGACCGCGATTGAGTATTCGTTACTGACAGATAAATCGCGACCTATCGGCAGTTGTGTACATAGATACAATTGTTGTATACGTTTTGCTATTACATTCATTCTTGAGTTTAAAACTATGTCGCACCTTTAATGAAAAAAAAGGAATAACCCAAATTTTACTTTTGTCTGTGCACCAGAAAGTAAATTAACATTGCGAGAAGAATATGCCCAGCCACTTAAATGCGATCAAAACTACGAAAATAGATGACTTTTATTCTCTTTTTGATTTAATCCCGTAAAAAACGTAGTCTCCAAAGATAGTTAATCCCATCAAAATCATAAATGTGAAACGAGAGCCAAGTTCAATATTATGATATCTGCCTTGGTTGTTGACTTCACCGACAAAATAAGTGAGATCTAAATGAGTGCCAAGTTCAATGGTCAGTCTTGAAATTTATTTATAACAACATAGAGTATATTAGGACAACTTAAAATATCATTTCTGCTTATAGCTTGGGATAAATAGCAAGGTCTAACTTATCTACTTCGAACATATAATAAAATATATATAATAATATAAGAACTTACAGCTTTAGAACCTGCGAAGGCTACAATATAATTCGTATATTCGAACTAACTCCACCTTTAAGAATTGTCCCCTTTAAGCCTTTTCGTATTCCTTAACACAGTCATTCTAATTAGATCTGGAATTACAGTTACTTGTTATACTTTAATAGAAAATAATTTAACTCGAGCTAATCAAAGTCTATTGCTTTAGAAATCTATTTTAGAATTCTACAGGCTTATGAATATTTAGAAGCTCCTTTTTTAATTGCAGATAGTGTTACACTACTTATCCCTACTTTTATAATCGGCTAAAAGCGTTTAATTTATTTTTAAGATAAATTTAAGTCAAACATGTAAACGCGGTCAAAACTATTCGCGTTTCCCGACAAAATTGATTTTTTGAGATTTTTTTTTTTAGATGCGGTTTGATAAATAGTTACGCTGAAGATATAAGCTTAGAAAGCAAGGAATAAGTATTCGTATCTACCGTATCCTACGATAAAAGTAGATAATTCCAATCTTCGATAGTACATGAACGAAAGGACAAATCGATTTATATGAGTACACAGCATATACGTTATTGAAAAGTTGAAAATTAATTAGTGTAACTGTTAGAAGATTCTTTGTAAATTTCTTACAAGCAAATAAAGACGTAAAGTTTGTACGTTTCGATGTAGGAGGTAATGTTCAGAAATATTGAACTGTTTCTGAGTTTTCTTTCATTGATGGTATGTGTCATTTATTTTTATTTTTTTCTTAATCCATGATTTTTTTTGTTTATATCTAGTTCTTTAAGAGTGTGGTAATAAGTTTATTATGTTTTTACTTTATTTTCAAAATTAACTTGAAGTAAATTATTATAAAATAGCATGATTGTTATATTCAGTAAATTATTTATTTGAATTATTTCGCTCAATTAAACAAATATGATTGCTTACAAAAGTGTGAAATGTATCATATATGAATGATAGTCAAGATCATGTTCAAGATTTACTTTAAACTACCGGACCCGGAGGACGTTGTCCTTACTTATTAATTTAAAAAAAACCTAAAATCCAACCGCCGTGTCACACATCCGGTCCAATTCTGAATCTAAACCATTCCGGAATCCACCTGAACACTCACAAAAAATTTCATGAAAGTCTGTCCAGCCGTTTAGGTTCAGTCACATACAAACGGACAGAAGAGTTATATAAAGTCGAATTTTGTGAAGCACGTGATGGCGATCCCTTTGAATATAGAGATTAGAGATAATTGTGCTTCCTAACCTGATGTTATGAGTCATAACATGACAGTGCCGAAAGCAGGCTTGTTCGAAGGCTTAGGAGCGACGACCTGCTTGCGTAACCAGTCATTAAAACTCTAGATTCGATTCCTGCTTACGGTAACTATATGTTTTACGATTCGATTTTATTTTGTGCGATTTCTCAACGGCATTGCGAGTGTCGAGAGCTTAAGATGTATAAAGTCAACTTAACACCATTAATTCTTTCTTATACCAATATATATATAATATGAATATAAATCTAATGTGTCTGTACTTTTAGATTTTTGTGAAAAAAATTGTTGCATATGTCTTTAGAAATGTCTGTTTGTTTGAACACACATCACTGTTAAAGTACTGCGTTAATGATAATACTTGTGAAAAAAATTGTTGCATATGTCTTTAGATATGTCTGTTTGTTTGAACACACATCACTGTTAAAGGACTGCGTTAACGATAGTACCTCCCCACATGAAAATCATAAAGCATACCCTCGAGTAACATTTAGTCTTTGTTTCATTAAAATCTGTTCACTCTATCAAAAGTTATTGTAATTTAAATGACGACGCGATTTAATTACGAAGATAAGTAGATAAGTAAATGGACTTGATACATTCAGGCTGTAGGTGGTAGATCTACGCTGAAGCTATTTATTTATTTATTCATTATTTTGGCTATTACTGATTTCAGCATGAATGGGTTGGCTCGCTTGGGGTAGTACTACCCAACCCTAAAATAACTGACGTGAAGTAACAGTGCTTGCATTGTTTTTCGGTCGTGTAGTGTCGTGTAGTCGTGTAGTCGGTAGTGTTTCGGTCAGTGAGAGCGTCAGAGGCCACCTCTCCTCCATTGCCCCTTCCCTTCCTCCTCTCCCCCCTCCACATAAGCTGGCAACGCGATTGCGACTCCCCTGCTATTGCAAGTATCTATGGACGGTGGTGATCACTTAACATCAGGTGACCAATCTGTTCGTTTGCCTCCTATGATGTAAAAAAAAATCAGATTTTATTAGTCACTGTTTTTTTTATTTTAGGTTCCACGCGGACGAATTCGCGGGCACAACTAGTATTTATATATAAATAGGCAGCGGGGAAATGGTTAAGAACATCTCTCCTCTGTTTCTCAGCCGAATTTATTCATTTTTTCTTTGTTTGGTAGCTATTGACGAGATGTGTTATCAATGACAAATTTGAAATAGTTTTTTTCCTCTATGATCGAATTTCGACCATTAGACGACCACTCGTGTAAGAAATCCAATGAAGATTTGTATACTTCAATATTTTACTCATGTTTTTTTTATGCTGCCAATTTTATTTAAATGTTGTGTTTTTTTTTATAATTATGCTACAATAATATACATTTATTTTTAAAAGTAATTTATTTCAGAATACATTCTTGATTATCTAATGTATATTCGCGAAAACTCAGATAAGCTGGATTTAGTAAAAGACCTTCATAATTTACATATTAGAAACAATAACAAATTGGTCATTTCATATTTCATTACAACCAGTCACAGATTTTTAGGTAATAGTGTTAGGTTTTATAACAAAGTCCCAAACATTGCCGATTTGCCGGATAATGAGTTCATGCACCGTGTCAAGCGGCTTTCAATATCTAAAGGTTATTTATTATAGGGTGAATCAATATGTGAACGATGTATCCATTCACTAAAAACGATTGTAATGTGTATTGTATTTTAACGTTAAAAAGATAAAACCCGATCGAGTTTCTTGCCGGTTCTTCTTGATGACTTTTGTTTTTAGAAACGTCGGTAGATTTGACGCCCATAAGCGCCTTCTCAGGGCCTACATTGAATAAAGTAATTTTGATTGTTTGTTATTGAATGTCATATTATAATTTAATGTAAACAAAGTCACGGGCCCTCGTTAGTATAGTATATTTTGAACGACTTTATACCATAAGATGAATATCAACTTAAGAAATTTCAATCTTGAGGAATTTCAATTGTCTGTTTGTACACTAACACAAATTTGAATTTAGAATTAGCATCACGCACGCTCACTCTATCTGTCCGATCTAAATCGGCTTTACCCTTCACTTTGAGTACATGCCCGTAGCTTACGCATTATGACGTGCACATCGACGAGTGACCACAACATCGATGTTCAGTAATACGTACTTACGCCGTATTGTATTATCACATTATAGGATTTCTCGGTAAACTCGAAGTTGAATGATACGCAAAGTTTTGAGCTCATTTGTCATCGGAAAGATAATAGTGTTCGTTGAATCGACAATGGGTCATATTTTCATCTGTTGTATTATGCACAAATATAAGATACATTTAAATAGTTACGTATCGCTTCTCTTCTTGGTAGTATTATTCTGATCTATACTTCTATAATAATAAAGCTGAAGAGTTTGTTTGCTTGAACGCGCTAATCTCAGGAACCACTGGTCCAATTTGAAAAATTATTTCAGTGTTAGATAGTTCATTTATCGAGGTAAGCTATAGGTATAGCCTATATATATAGCATCACGCTAAGACCAATAGGAGCGGGGCATCAATGAAGAATGTGTCAAAATCGGGGTCAACATACGTACATACATACATAATTTAAAAATATTTTCACCTTCTACGTAAACGAAGTCGCGAGTAGAAGCTAGTAAATATATATATTTTAACCGACTTCGAAAAGGAAGTGTGTCTCTGTTCAAGTGAGTACAATGAGCAAGATAGAATAATTCAACCCAGGACACATAAGAGGAGAATAAATTATGACCATATGGAATTGGCGTAAAAGTTCAATAAACTATTTAAATAAACTTAAATTGAACTATTGATTAATATGTTGCGAGGGCATGTTAAAAGAAATATGAACAGGAATAAAGCGTTGGCAACAAATATTTAAAAAAAAAGGTTTATTTTTAACACTAACTTGACTAGTTCTTGTACCTTAATTTCTGTCTTATAATCGACGTATAATAATACAGTAGAGAAAACATTTTGCAATTCAGTAAAAATACTAATATTGTAAATTAAAAATACAAATTTATACAATTTACATGTCGTGTGATATCGTTTGGTAAACGTAATTTAGAAGAAACTGTAAAAAAAGTTCCATTGTAACTTAACGGTTGGTAAAAAGGGCACTCGTATAATTCTAATGCTTAAATATAATGCTTTGTAATCAGTCGAATACAAGGAATTAGTTTACGCGTCTATCAGTCAACTCTGAAATTGGTGATTGATTTTTAAAAAACATAAATTCTTACTGGTTTCAGCATGAATGGGTCGGCTCGGCCGGGGTAGTACCACCCTCTCATAGAAAACCGACGTGAAGTAACAGTGCTTGCATTGTTGCGTCTCGTTCGTTCCCTCTCCCAGCCTTAATCCCTTCCCCCAAAGGGTGGCAACGCACTTGCGACTCCTCTGGTGTTGTGAGTGTCCATGGACGGTGGTGATCACTTAACAGCGGGTGACCCACCTGTTCGTTTGTCATTTATGACATAAAAAAATAAATAAAGAATTTGTATAATTTCGTCGACTGTTTTTTTTTTTAATTTGAACGTAAAACTGTACGACGAGCGATGATCGGTTTAAATCGTCGAGTTCACGATTCACGATCTCCAATAATCATATGTCATTGTTATGGGATATAAAACGAGGGACTACTGGCGTTTAGCGAATGCTATAAAAGCGCATTTTATCGTGCCTCCTGATCGACGTATCCATTTGTCGAAGTAGTGTCATAAAAATTTCAATTAATGTAACTCTTGTGAGGTGTGAAAAATTTTGTGTCTGAAAAAAAAATGCTTGTGAAATGAAATGCTTCAGAATACAATATTTGATCCTCAATTTTAATGCCTAATAGGGTGGATCCACTAAAACCTAATGTAATTGTTTGTAAAATGTAATGAAAAGATATACCAAATCGAGTTTCTTGCCGGTTCTTCTCGATGACTGGGTTGTTTCCCGAACCGGTGATTGTGACATACAAAAGCGCCTTTTTAGGGCCTGCCATTGAACAAAGTATATTTGATTTTGATTGATTTTAGTTCGACAATTATTTTGGACATATTCGTCATACATTACAGGTTTTAGCGTTTGACCGCAATGTCATCTGATGGGGTCTAAGAAGGTAAAAACGCTAAATTAGAGGGGAGCTGATTCTTAAATACTATTGCAGGAACACGTAGGTGCTCCGCGAGATATTCTCAGCTAGAGGGCGTTTGCATCAGGCGAGCTTTGAAAAAGCCCTACATATATAGTTTCATTACAATATTTAATTTATCGAAGGCTCCGATTCATTCGCAAGGATTCGAACCTACATCGGTCGACGCGGTGTCTAACACTTCAACCACTGACACGTCATCGCTTTATTTGTGTCATGTCAAAATAATTGTACGCTGAAAAACATATATATTGATGGTGATACATTAATATTATGAACTACCTGTGGTGGCGACTTCGTCCACGTGGAACCTGACGTTTAAAACAGTGAATAATAAAGTCATTTGAATGTATTAAGCCTATTTATTTCTATACTTTTCTCGCGTACCTAAGTCGCGTCGTCATTAAAATTACAATAACTTTTAATAGAGAGAACCGATTTTAATGAAACCAAATACATAATACATACCTACCTAATATCTACCTAATAATACATACCTGCAACAATTTTTTTCACAAAAATCTAAAAAGTACAGATACATTAAATTAACATTCTTATTATACGTATAAATAAGAAAATTTGATATATAAGAATATATTAACTACTCTTTCACATAATAACTATTTAATGCATTTTGTTGAAACTTTAAAACAACATAGCTAATGCATCAGAATGAAATATAGATGATAAAGATATTGTTTGAATTGGAACAAATATAAGAAGTGAGCTTTGAGACTGAACAATTGGAATAGGATTTTTTATGAGAAACGCAGATTTTTTTTAAAAGATTTGATCACTAAAGGAATTTACATTTCGATAACAGCGTCACCTACCGGTTTCTAAAGATAAGAACCATCCTAGTGAACTATAAGCACAAAACGAAAATCGCTCGAGCTGGTTAAGGAGGTCTAAAATTACGGACAAGCGGACAACAAAATTATATATAAAAAATCATTTAGGCATTATTTAACTGTGTAAATGATACGCTGACTCGTTTAATTTCTTGTTATGATTATTCCATGTTGTTTGTTATAAGAATCAAGAATGTATAGTAAGCGATATGTAGGGTTGCCGTCTGGTCTGGAGGATGGAGATAATACTGTTTTCATAGCTGAGACAGATATAAACAAGTTTAATATTTCATACTCCGTTAATAAGGTTAGTATTTCAGACAATAGGAGTAAAATTAATTAACTACAAATTTATATTACAACTAGCTATGCCCGCGACTCCGTCCACATGAAACCTAATGCAGGGTGGTAGGGGTTTACAGCCTGACTGGGTCGCAACCACCATGTATATGGCGAAAAAGCCCATCATAGTGATTCGCTGCCGCGGGTCGCGTTTCGGGATCAGCCTGTGCATATCCAGCTATTCGCAGACCGGCATAACAGCGGCGAACAGCGATGGATAGAGTGTCACTCGGTGGTCTCCGTTGCTTTTGGACTGTACTGTGCTTACAATCAGGCAAAGTGCAGTCACTTTACCGTGCGACAAAAAAAAAAAATGTAAATAACATTGACTAATAACATTATATGAATGTATTAAGTGATGACTTTTGTTAGAATGAACTGATTTTAATGAGCCCAAGAGGATTTACTCCAGGATATGCTTTATGATTTTCTTGGTGAGGTTTTATCGTGAACGAATTACTTTAGCTGTGATGCGTGTTTTAACAAACAGATAGACAGACATTTCTAAAAATGATTGAAATGTTTCTTATTACTTATTCCAAGACAGCTGCAATAACTTTTTTCACAAAATATAAAAAGTTTAGGCACCTTTAGTCTTGGTTTCAATAAAATTGGTTCACCCTATCAAAAGCTATTGTAATTTTAATGAAGACACGACTTATATACGAGAGAAAAGTAGTTAAGTAAATGGACTTAATACGAATGTAGACAACCTAGTCAGATCGAGAAAAAAAAGATGCTCGCGGACGGTGTCGCGGGCATAGCTAGTTGCGAATTTAATTAAATTTACAGTTCAGTGTGAACGCACAGAGATTAGCTAATCGGTCTGGTTATTTCGTTTAATTAATCGATTTATTAACGCGACCACATTCACCACAATCGATACTCGGGTCAAAGGTCGCCAGTATGCTAAACAAGGACGGCTATCGTTTCCACGTTGCTACTAAGTTATTACGCTTGAAATAGCGAATCACGCCTCCAACATCAGAGTGGGATAGCATTATCGATAGTGAAATGTTTGAGATAATTTCGTATTGTGAATTCAACCTTCTTTCTGTCGTTTAAGGGAGAATTTCCTGTAACTGAAGGTCGATCACAGATTCAATACTACTAGTCAATGGCGTTCTGTGTATTCGGTTTTATTGTGTGTTTTTTTACTATTATCATTATTTATACCTCTTAAACGTATTATATGGTAATGAAATAGTTTTATGAACTATCACAATCAATATTCAAATTTAAGTTGTGAATAGTACTTAACGAGACAAATGAATTGCGCAGAATATCTAATAAAAATATATAAAATTAAAGTATTTTTGTCATGATCTCTCAGGATCAATTTTTGAAATGGCTAAATCGATTTTAACAAGACTTAGCAAATAGAAGACTTTTCAGAGTATTATTTAAATGACATATCTTTATATTTTTACAAATATGCTTACTTAGCAGTAATTATAAAATTAACAGAGGTAACTTAATATTGATAAAGGGGTTACAGAATTTAAGTAGTAATTAGGTTGTTTACACAATTAACTTAAATAGAACTTAGTCCAATGAAGCAACAAACCTATTTTCATTTGGATTCAAATATGGAGAACACCATAAACAAAGATGTAATATTTTTTTATTACACTCATACATTATATAAATTGAAACGCAGACGTCGCATCCTTTATAGCGGTGTCTCATCATCATCTTACCCTTATCCCACCTAAGTAGGGTCGGCACAATATGTTTTCCTTTTCCACGCTCGCCTATCAGATGTCATCTCAGTCAACACACCTTTTACACACATATCATTTTTCACACAATCCATCCATCCTTTTTTCGGTCGTCCTCTACTCTTATATCCAACGACCGTCATACTCAAAGCTTTTCTAGTTACATGGTCTTCATCTCTCCTCATAACATGCCCATACCATGCTAACCTATTACTCCTTAACTTCTTTGTTACTGGTGCTATTTTCAAACTCCTCTGGTATATTCATTCCTAATCTTATCCATTGTAGTTACACCGTCGCATCTCTGCCACATGTGGTTTTCTTCTCATCCGTCTCCCTCGTTGCCCAACACTCAGATGCGTACAACACGACTGGTCTTATAAAAGTTTTATACACCTTCCCCTTGATTTTCAAGGGCATTCGTGGGTCACAAGCTACACCAGACACCTTTCGCCGTTTCATCCACCCGCATTTATCCTATTCTACACTTCCTTGTCTGTACAACCATCGTTTTGGATCAGAGAATCGAGGTAAGGATATACCATTTAAAGCTATGGGAGAAAAACTGGAGAAACCACCGAAGTCGCAAAACAAATGTTCAGCTTTTAGTCTACTGATTTATCAAATTTATCAAACTAACATTCTCCAGTTTTTCTTTTCTTCAGTGTTTCTTTGGTATATTAAGTTATATATATGAGAATGCTCATAAATTATATACTATAGGAGTCCCGTAGTATAAATACTTAACTATATATTTACTCATTTTGGTATCCTACTACACCCAGCCAGACACATAGGGGTTCTAGGTTTTGAGTGCGGAAATACAGTTGGAACCGGTAGGTAACCGATTTCACGCAGACGTAGTTGCGCGGGTCAGCTAGTAAATATTTCATATATAATTTAATACATATAAACGAAAGAAGTTTCACTTCCTACGCTTCTACACACTGATGTTTATTTTTCTACTATAGTTACCGCTATCAAGAGTGATATTATTTTAAGGAGTGATTTTGTAGAACCTGCATCTTATGAAAGTTACTTGTGACTACGTTTTGTACAACGTGAGTTTATTTCTGGGGAACATTTTGCCCTTTGAGCATAAGAGAAGTTGCGGGTAACAAATAGTTGTATGATATACTAGGTAAGTCCGCGGCACCGTATGCATTTTTATTATAATTTTATCAAGCAGTTGAGTTATAGCAATTCTTTTCGTATAAAAATACTATATCCATTTTCGTGACGATCGGCTGAACACTACAAAAAATTATATACTGCATGCAGCGTCTTCTACTGTCAAGTCGGACATACCACCGTTCATTTGTATATAAATAATACAGATCATCCATGGCAAAAACTTTCGAATTTATAATCTTAACTCAACCTTAAGATAGCTGCAATTTAAAAACGAAACAAAGTGATTATGTAAAAATTAACTTAAGATAATAACAGCATTCAATCACGTTAACTAATCCGCGTATTATAAGTACTTCTGAGAAAACTGACAACATAAACAATTTCGTAACAATATTCACTAGAATTCGACATCTATATGCATGTAGATAATTCGCGATAAATTTAATACAAAATACTTTAAACAAATACAATAAATATACGTTCGTTATACGCACGCTGGATGCATTAACATTTTACATACAAACTATTATCAAATCCTTTCGTTTTCTAATCATACAAATCATATCTCGTAAAGTCGCGTGGTATGATAATAAAGATAATACGCTGCATTCATTAACACATCCAATAGAATTTATGTATTTTATAAATGATATGATTATATATAGTGATGTTCTAATATTATTATTTGGCAGCCTAGAAATAGAACTCGGTTGGTTGGTAGGAATTATGCCCGACTGGGCTGGAACCTCAGTGCACCACGTGTAATATTCACCACTGCACCGATGTGTGTACATTAAATTTTCTTCATAGATCCTCGAAGGCTGTCGTCGTTTTTATATTTTACTGTGTTTACTATCTGATACAGTGTCATCACTTTGTCTTGTTACAAAATATACTAAATGTCATACATTTATGACTATAGCCTACAGATGAAATACGTGTATACGAGTATATTGCTTCTAAGTCTTGAAGTCAAATACGTTCTCTTTTTTCCTTCATCATATCCGTACGTTTATAATATTACTAGAGACATTTCGCGGCTTCGTCTGTGTTGCCCTTCCAAATCATTATACAGAGCATGCTCGCGCTCACGCTCGGGATCCCACGGATTACGGGGTCGTGGACGGGTGGTTTACTTCGCTCCCGCACACTCGCTGCGGCCCCCCACCCTCTGCTGTGTCTCAAGTATAACTTCGATTAGAACCCTTAAACAGGGTGGCAGAGCGATACACTCACACCGCATTTACGACATGCTCCACACTGAACCGCACTCACGTGTACATACACAGTAGCAACATAGGTTCTCTAAGGGACTATTTGACTAGTTAGCATTAACCGAAATTTCCAGATTCTAAATACACGTACGTATTCGAGCGACGTATGTGAAGGTACACCTTTGTGTTATACCAAAGTATGTGGGGGGCTGATGTTACTCGCGTCCACAGGAAGTGTATCTCTCATGTGCTCCCCGGGTGGTGCTAAAGAGTACCAAATTTTTGGCCGCTGTACTGTTCCACATAAATTGAATCTCGTAGCGACAGAAAGATGAATACTGTATTTAGCTATACGATTATATAAATAATGTATATATTTATGGTTGGCTTAGCTCGCAGGATAGTTTAGCTATTTTGCGATATTGCATGCAGGGCAATAGCCTAAGCCGAAGTCCGGTCACTTTGATACATTTACGTTGGTTGCCATTTCGGCTGAGTGGTTTAAGCGCTCGCCCAAAAATCCCTATGAAGCTGTGAACGGCGGTAGTCATTTCGAAGTAAAAATCTTTTGCCTTTTAAATGATATCATCGTGTAATGTATCGTTTAAGTAAGCTATCAAACGGCAGGATTTATTTAACTTACTGGTAGACTCTTAGCGTTATGCATTAACTAATTAAAACACTATCCTTATAATTTACAGCCTATGTATTATTTTGATCTATAAGCTATACTACTGTAAACTTTTGTCAAAATCTGTTGGGTGGTTTTTGCGGTTTTTTGAAGGATTTTTTTAAGAACGAAGTTTAAATTTTGCCCTTCATTTTTTACATCGACAAAATTTTAAGACCTTAACAAATATTGTGAGATACTAAGAAACGGCCAAAATTAGATTTGGCTTATTTTGAAATATAACGACACAATTATTGCGTAAAAACGAGTACAGAACCGCGGGGAAAGCTAGTGTTTCCACTATGAATGTGATCGAATGTTCAAATAACTTTCCATTATAGAATGGCATTTGTTGTTAAGTTTTTCGGAATTCCCATAAATTTTCTAACCCGTGCCTTCCTTTGGGAAGTTTCCATTACCCACTAACCCATTCACTGATAAATAGTACCTAAACAACAAATTTCCGTTTATGATACATATGAAGATTAAGCTGTATAATAACCACGTCATTCTGCTATCTCGAAATAATGTCTATTTCAGAAATAATTAACTGTACGAAATGTGGGTCAACAAACAGAGGTGGAGTTCGCAAAATAGTCGAGTTTTTAGCATTTATCTTTACACAAGTATAACATATACTGCAGAAATATTGATTAGATAGTGTATTACAGATAAAAACTCTAGTGTAAATAAATGTTGCATATTTTCCGTTGATATCGTATTTAAGCCACTTGTCGCGCGACTTGCATTTCCCTCCAAAATTTTTTTTTCCTAAAAAATTTGTTAATACGCATACTATAAGCATTCCAAGATCTTATCGTTTGGTACCTACATTTTAATCCAATATTGTATGATTGTGTTTGTATAAATGTCTGTTTTTCAATCACGCACAAACGGCTGGATGTATTTTAATTAAATTTGGTAAAATAAGTCTGGTATATCATCTAATTGCCTATGGTCGTACACCTTAATATTGAGCAGCTAGGCCATGGGTTTGATTCCCGCACGTAACCCCTTTTTTTTTGCATAATGATCTCTGTTCTGTTCTAATAATTAAAATGTAGTATTAGTTTTTGGTTTAGTTGCTATTGCTTAATTGAATGGTTACCATGCAAGTTACATACTTAGGCCTCTTCCAGCTGTTTCTATTCTGCTATATCCTTTGCTTTTATTCGACAAATCGCAATTCAAAAAAAGTACTTTCTTTATAACATGTGTACAATTTTTAACTTATCTAATCGCCTCTTTTCCTTTAAAACTAATTATATAAATAAATACAAATTTACATAGACGATCACTGCGTTTATTTCCGCAAAATAATCTATTAGACTATTACCTACGATTATTAGCTATATCTCGTAAAAACAATGAGGAGAGTGTAGTACAAAGAATGAGTATAGAATAACTACGTAGTGTTTTTGTTCATACGTTGTCTATATATATGCTATCATTTGTTTTCAATAACGGGTTTCAACATCCTAAGTCAACGGTCCTCAAAGTGCTCTTTGATCGTTATCGAGAAAAAATTGCCGATATAGTACTATTCACCGATTTTGTTTTAGTAGATAGGTAACTAAAACAAAATACACTGAATAAGCAAATAAAATTTATTCCACAATTAGACCAGAATAAGTCGCTCATCAGTTTCTTTTATCGTTTTTAGCGGGAGTTATCTACACCTATTGCGACAATCCTGCATCACACATACTTGCAGTCTTTCAAAGCCGATTGGTCCTAGTCTAACAATATTGAGGTGGATCGCCAATAGTTCCAGTTCGAGCACTCCTATCTTAAGTAGTTAATATTCACTGCTAAACCTTAACTAAGTTTTATTATCGTGATTTTATGCTTTTCTGTAATTAAAACTATTAAAGTATTACAAGCGAAATTATTTTTTTTACAGACTGTAATATAGTAAATTCCATTAACTTACCATATTTTTAAATACATAGATTTGACTGGTATCTTATTCATCCGATGAATCATGAATATATTGCCTATGATAGTAATGGGCTACGTCTATATGGGTACTGGCCGACTGGCTTACAAGTGTGGTTGCCGACCACACTTGAACGGCACTTGGTTAATGACTTTCAACTTGATGGTGGCTGATAATGATTAATCAGTTTTCTGGTGACGGAAACTTGAACATTATTATTTAGATTTATAAATATTGCAAAAAAACAAACCTGTGCAAAACGAGAAACTGTGGTCTCCATAAATTAGAAGTGGCACGAATACACTACACGAGTTTATATCGTAATGCGTAAAGTGAAATTACAGCGAGTTGTTTATGAATTGTAATTTCGTTATCTGACTGGTATTTGCTCCAGGTCCTATAATATATGTGTATTATAGTATGTACTTATGTGTAAAAATGATCTGGTTTATTACATTTTATTAGAATTTACTTATTACATTCTCTCTATAGAATTTAGTAAAAATATTTCACACAGTCTACTAGTTGACACGCGCAACTTCGTCTGCGTGAAATCAGTTACCTTTGCGATTGTATTTCCAAATTCGAAAAATCTTTACAACCCTAGAACCCGATTACAGCTACTCCCACCGTTTCCAACTGTGAAACCAAACAATTCAGGGACTTACTCAAACACATACCTAGTCGTTTCGATGAGACGGACGTAACGCCATCTGGAATTCAGCAACATCAATAATTTTGTTTTGTTTGAAATACGAACGACCGTTGAATCATTTGTATATTGTTTATACAAAAATATTAAAATCGCGAATAAAAAATGGGAGGGTGGGATTAGGAAGGTGAAAATTAGGGGTTAATTAATTTAAAAAAAAATCAGTAAAATATTGTCAAAAATATTGTAACAGAGTATTCTGGATACGGATACCCTAATCACATAGAGGTATAAAATATACTTTACGACCTATTCTCATACCTACCAAATATACATAAAAATCGGTTCAGCCGTATCGTCGGATTTCAAACACTAACACCGTAACACGAGATTTTTATATATTAGATTAAGATTTACTATAACTGTTATGTGGCTAACTGATTTTCCTGACTAAACTCTCTTGAAAACTATTGGCTCCATTCCTATATAGTTACATTATCATTATTACTTAACCATTGTGAAAAGCGTAATGAGGTATAACCGAGAGAACACTCTAAACAGTAGTCTATTTGTAACTAAAGTTTTCGTTGAAATGAAATTTTAGAGGTTAGGCCAGACGGACAACAAACACTTTTATTTATACGTATAAATGAATATCGAGGGGCTCACATATGTTTTAGATATTTATTTTTTCTCAGAATATAAAAGAAAGAAGTTCCTGAAACCTAACAAAGAACACGCTATGAGAAAACTATGCTATCATCAGCCTGTAAGAGACCCACTGCAGCGCCATAAATCTCTTCCCGAAGATAGATGGGCATAATCACAACGCCAGGCCACGACGTATTGGCGATTTAAAGCTCCGAGAAATCCACAGCTCTACATTTTTCCCACATACAGTGGTACTACGAGAACATTTTTCAGGTTCAAGTTTCCTCACGATGTTTTTCCTTCACCGTCAGTCGATACTGTTACCAATTTAAATTAGTAAATGTATGCGAATTTCGAAAAATTCATTGGTACATGACGGGATTCGACACTGTGGACATCGAATCATATCCTACCGGTCAAACCACTCAACCACCACCACTTATAAAACTATCTTCTCCTCATAATTTAGTTCTTCATCGAATTGTTTTCACGCAAAATTTCTAATTAAACCTTCTCTGTATTTTAACAATGTCAAAAGTATGTTTTTTTGCGAATTCTACTCGGCTGTGATTATCAAAATTAATATAACGAATGACGTATTTTAAAATGTGATATTTTATTATTAAATGATGGAAAAACGACGTGACTGGGGTTCAAGACGTCTTTACCTGATCATACTTCTCTGCCAGACAATAGGACCGAATCTTTTCGTAACGATACCAAATAAAGCAGTGCAAAATGGTGCTACAGGTCATATTATAGGTTACGTAATTACCTATATAGTATTTGGAATTCCTCTCCTCTATATGGAGTTCACAATCGCTCAGTTCACGAGTCGCGACTGCATCGATGTGTGGAAAGTGCGCCCGTGTCTCTCTCATATTGGATATATTCACATAATGTCCCAAATAGTTATGATAATATACAATCATTCCTTAACCGCCTTTGTACTACATTACTTCTTAATAAGCTTCGAAGATTCGATACCTTATTATGTCTGTGGTCCATGGTCTAAAAACGATTGCGATATAATAACCTACAATTACACTATTAACCAAGATTGCATTAAAACTAAAAATCAAGCAGTTTACTGTAATAACCTGTTTAAAACTTTTCCAGAATACCAATACTGGAAGTTTTATATACTGGGCTTGGGAGAGGATTATTTTTATATAGCATGGCGCATTTGCCTCGCTTCAGGTCTCGGCTGTGCTTTTATATTTATCAATTGTTTCAAGAGAAGGCAGTCCGTCAAGTGGTTTTCAAAATGGCTCACCTTTTACCCTATGATCGCGTATGTTATTCTGATAACCGGATCGATGCTGCAAAAAGGTGTAGTGGTTACATATGACAAAGCTTTAGACACTGGTTTCAATTTATTCGTAAATAACTATCGTTTGGGTAGTATACTCGAACAGGTGATATTCAGTTTAAATATAGGTACCGGGATCTCTTTTAACTTGGCGTCTAACGCTTCATTTAGGTCACCGTGTTACTCTAACGTTTTGATAACTGCTGTAGTATGTTGCGCTTTTACGATTCTTTCCGTTTGTTCATTCGCATTGATGGGATGCCCATACGCGTACGCATATGGTATCCAACCGTTTAGGAATCTGAAGATTCCTATATCTATAATTTTCGAAAGTGTACCTAGGTTTCTTCGTTTGTATAGTAGTAATAGATTTTGGTTGGTATTAGTTTTCAGTTGCCACGCTGCTGTCAGCGTTGGTGTGAACGTGCTTCTGATGTTGCATCTATTTGAAATGTTATCGAAGAGATATAAAAGAATTGATGATTACCCTGGCGTGATGAGTTTTATGATATCGGTTGTATTGTTTTGCGCAACAATTCCAATACTGGGTAATGTCGGTGTGGATGTATTGGTGGAGTTTAAGAAATTTATTAACTTGGTACCCGTGTTTATGGCAATGGTTGAATGTGCAGTTTTTGTTGTATGGTATGGCGTGGAAAGATTCTCGGAGGATGTACATTTTATGCAAGGAATTCAACCAAAAGGTTATATGAAAGTGGTGTGGGTGTTATCGTGTGCTGTATTAGGATTTATATTCTTCACAGAAGTGCATTATTTGAAAATGAATACCATGTCATCTTTAGGCGATTCTCTGGGCTGGTGGACGATAATTTCTGTTCTGATAGGGAATGTATTCATAATTATTTGGAAACTATTGTTGGCTGCTTGTAAAAAAAAGTTCACTGAAATGATTAGTTTGAATCCGAGTTGGGGGCCTAAAGACGAGTTGCTTTTGCGTAGTAGAGCTATGTTCACAGCACAAGCGATGACGAAGGAATACTTGTACAGGCAATACCATCTCCAAGCGGGAATTATTGGCAGGCAAAAGAGAGCTAATATTCGTAATCACCCTTTGTAATACATATATTTTGTACTATAACGTTTACTATCCGGTACGGCGGACGTTGTTCCGCCCTAATAAGAAAAAATACTTTGAAGTTAGATATATGCTTCTCTAGAACTTAATCATATATCTCTCATCGTTAAGGTAGCGTTCATAAGAAACGTTTTCGTTCGACCTTTCATTTTTTGGTTTAATATATAACTTTACCTCTTTATAATATTAGTATAAATAATTACTATTCACGATTAGAACTATAGATCTATTATTATGATTTTTGTAATAAATGTCAACTTTATATTAATATAATTTAACAAATAAAATTTTCTTTTATTTCAAGAGAAAAATTAATTCTATTAGGGTAATATATTACGTTTTTATGGTCTGCGTCGAACAAAAAGACACGTGTTTAGGTTTTTTGTAAGATAGTTGTGAGTCACAATGTGCTGTAATAATTTACAATATTTATTATTAACCGGGTATTGGATATTACGTAATACGAATAGACCATGACTCATCGACTAAAATAATAAAAATAGTTGTTTAATAAAATCATTACGTCTATATCATTAATATTTATTATTCCATAATTTCGTACAATTTATTCTGCCTCATGCATAATCGATTAAATGGCACTATATTTGTAATTAAAAACCATTATTTTATGTATATCAAATTACAATATAAAACTTAATAACAATAAGATACTGTTTAACGCCATCTAGTGATATATTACAGTGAAGTGGATAGCATAAAAATCTCATCTACATATGAGGCATATATAATCAAAGACAGCTAAGTGCTACAAGTTCTAAAAATTAACTGAGTATGGAGCCATCTAGTCTATCATTGGTTGCAAATCACCATTTAATTCCTACAAGAAACAAAATACAGCTAGCCTTTTAATTTTCGTTTTAAAATTGATTTTGTGATCAAATACATTTATTTAAGTACAACCAAGTCATCAAATAAGAAGTAAATTAAGAATAAAATACAGGTAAGGGATTTGCATTTTTTAATTTCTTGAACTTCTCTTTTAGAGCTGATGGCCATAGGCAAGCAAAACCAATAGCATATGCCACTCCCTATAATTGAAACTTTGAAGATAAGTAAAACTCCAACTCTGAGAATAGATAAACATTTTTTTTGTTTCCTGCAAATTTGGTCTCTATGCACTTAGCTGCTTTTGATTTTATATGCCTCATATATAGAATTAAAAACTTGGAGTCTCTTCACAGATCATTACGTAAGTACCCATACATAAGTAGTATGGCCAGTAGATAGTACTGTAGCGAACTAATTTCTATCATATCGCCATTAAAATCTGTGAAATATAGATAGTAAGGAAAATACAACAAATAATTAAAAACGCGTGCCGAGCCGCGGGCACAGCTTGTTATACACATTAATTGTATTTTTTTTTCCACAGACACCTGTAGATTAAAAAAAAAAATTCTTTATATGTAAATTCATACAAAAGTATTTTTGTTACTAATAGATCATTCTCGAACAGTTCCATGTTAAGAATTCTTGTTTCAAGATCGGGTTTAATACACACAACACTCAATACCTATAGATCGTCAAACAGGTATATTCATCAAATATATTATAATGTTCTCTAGGCGGTTGTAAAAAAAGAAAGTCAATGATTTCCTCTCCAGCCTCCCGCCCATATCGATGTCCGACTTTTGTGAAGAAAAAAGACATTAGTAAAAAAAAAGTGGCGCGCCAAGCTGTCTGCTGGTAGCGTGGTGTAACGAATATAAACTCGGCCACGAACAACTACACAATGTAACGCATCCAATAGTTCCTCTACATACGGTTGTAAAGGAATTGTCGCGTTTGATGCAGCGATGTATACGTATCTTATAATACGATACACATAAAAGGATGAACAACGAAGGAGCACCTTTTTAGCGCTTCATCTACAGATGGAATTTTTATATGAACTTGTACCTTTTTATTACAGAACTATAACAAAAACTTATTATAATTTGGGTTAAATAAATAATCACATTAAAAATTACGTAATATTAGTCCTTTTATGTGAATAAATATTTCTTATAAGCAATATTGAATATGTAAGTTCTAAATACGTTTAAAACGTATTATTAATAATTGTAACATATTCACGAGTGTCGGTTAAGACGTGTGCAAATCCAGTTCGAGTAGAATTGCGTCATACAAATGGAACATTTAGAATGTTTGACCCGAAGTCAAGACCGGCGCGCCGCGCGGCGACCAGCTTTGCTACCGAGCGACGAGCCCGCGTGAATTCCTACCATTGTCACGAGTTAATACTAACCACTTCACAGCCTATATCGGGTAAATACAACCGTATATTACAATCGTGATCTGTTTAACCAAAAAAAAAACTAAAAACCTCGTCTCTATACTATTTGCGTAACGGCTTATAAACGGAAACAAGTTTGATAAAAATAACGTCGATCTGTTGCCATTAGTCGATTAATAAGGTGAGTTATTTCGTAATCTTGAAACAGCACTTCGGTTTTCTAAAACTATCATCGTTGTTCGTACGTCTAGTGGTATCGGTATACATTCCGCGATTTCACAACGGCGCGGCGTACCGTACGAAGGTGAGCTTTGAAAGAGATTCCGTATCGGAGGCAAGCGACAGTTGAGTTATTGGCCGCAAACGGTCGTTTTTAAAAGTGCCGCTGAGAGCTGAATGGCATTACGTGTCGAAGCGTGTTATCGGGCACGTTAACCTGCGGTGCATGTTCAGTCTGACTAACAATTGACGGGGCCACGGAATTCGACGATGCCAGAGCACCGTACATTCATATCTATCGTGATGTTATATCCTCAAATGCGTATTTAGATTTATATGGTGTACCATATCTCGTACTAAACCAATTACCGGAAAGGTTAAAATAATTTAGTAAAATAAAATATAATTAAAATTAATTTAAAGAAAGAAATTTAAAAATAGAGAGTGGATTATGGATATTAGAAAAAATGTATTATATACATTATACATATATAAAGAAATCACAGAAGAAAACACATTCCTTGTACGCTTGTATATTTTATTAGCGTTGTTGGTCAAAGTAGGTAGTTAAAGACGTGCCACATAATAAGTTATAGCATGTACTGTATTAGTCATCTCAAACTGTAATACTTTCTATTTTGAAAGAGAAGCTACAAAATGTCGTATCTGGTATTTGTTACTCTGTATCAAGCTAATAGTCGCTGGCCGATCACTTTCGACTGCGGGCGCGCAGGTTGTATTGCCAGTCTCCTCCCTCCTGCGCACCAGGTCACTAAAACACCGCTCGTGAGTGCAACTAATTGGTATGAAGACAATGAGAAGGAAAAATGATAAGAGAAAACTATATCGTACTGGTCCTGTTTACTCCAAATTATATGGCGGCAACAATTCCCAAATTCAGGGTTAGTATAAGGCTACTCAATCACTTTTTGGTGAGAAACGTCTATCTAGCGGCGCGTAAGACCGATTGTTGGTGTGGCAACGCGTCGCCACGGCATGCCTGTCCACGCTTTGTGTTTTTGATCTTTTTCTATGTAATAAACATTAGATAAATAATAATTTTTTTCTTGAAACATATCTTAATGTTTTATCCTTGATAATGCCATATTTATTTTCTGTCGTAAATTATAATTTTATGGATCAGTACAAAATAATTTCTGTTTCCCATTAGCCTAAGCGTCTCGCGACTAGTCACAATTTGTTTTTTAAATCAAAAATCAATTCACTAACTTTTTTATGAAAATCTATATCATAATAAAACTGTAGCAAGGCCAAATCTGTACATTAAATATTTTTGAAAATTATAATCGGGGTTGACTTTGTTATCTATATAGAATCCAAAAGTAATCTTTTTACATTTTTTGTCTGTCCCTGTGAACACGCATCACGCTGAAAGTATTGAACCGATTTTAAAGAAACTTGACACATAACTAATATTACAAGGTTACATTTAGGATACTTTTTTCCCAATAAAACGTAAGGAGTTCTCCAAAATAACGAAAAACAAAAATTTGTAGTAAATGTAACTAGACTTTTTTGCTACACCTTAGTACAAAAGTCAGCGTTGGAAGAACGAGAATTTTAGAAAAGCTGGTTCTTTAATATGAAGATATATTACGCCCTTCCAAACAGGATTCAGGATACGTGGTAGCCGGTTAACGTTGTGTTTTTTAATGCGCATCACACCTTTACAGGTCAAAATTTTGATTTATAAATAATTTTAGGAACATTTTTTTCTGTAATTATTAAACGCTATTAAAAACATGAATTAATCACTGCCAGACAATTTTGTAATTGACAATAATTTGCCCGAAGATATTCTATATAAATAAAATAATTCATTTCAAACCATTTTATTTTATCCATTGCGAAGAACATATTTCATTTTATTAACTATTATAGATATTAAGATTTCACCGTAAATAATGAAAAACAACGATAAACGTAGACATATACTTGAGACTGACACCATCTTGAATTCATACGTCTATAACAGGCGCTTCCACAATTATCGCTATCTTTATCATACAGCCAGTGTTGCGCTATAGCTAAGTTATTCTATACATTATTGTTTTTAATTTACCCTCTTTTATGTCTAAATAAAATAATATTAAAATTACAGCTATCTTAACGTGGTTTGAACATACTTTTTTTATTTACAAAGAATAGCATCGGGCACTTTATTGTTCATAACAAAACCTCCGGCACTCTCACTTACCGAATGAAACGCAATAATGCAAGCACTGTTACTTCACGTCAGTTTTCTGTGAGTGTGTGGTACTACCCCGGTCCAGCCGACCCATTCATGCTGAAATTATTAATAGCTTCAGCGTAGCTCCACCATCTAAATTTTAATTTTAAATGATTTCTCACATACCGTCTGGGTTTATGTTTGAGCGAGTCCCTTGACAGTTGGGATTCACAATAGGAAATCGTAGGTGAGGCTGCAATTAGGTTTTAGGTTTATTAAAAATTTTCACGTTTAAAAATACAATTGAAACCGGTGATAACCGATTTGATGCAGACGAAGTTGCACGGGTCAGCTAGTACTAAATACATAATATATATATTTATTTCAAATAGCAAATGTTTGAACTTTTCCTATGATATTTCCTTCTGGAAGTTGTAAGTAATGAAAATACTAATTCTATAAGTAATAGTGATTACTATTGATTTGACATATCTCACTCTCATCTCATCTGACTCTCAGATTGTCTTAGATATTATAATTATTAGATACTAGTGGGCGCCCAGTGGTAGACATTCGACCATAATTCATTGATTTTTTAAAGTTTGAATTTTATTAGGGTTAATATCATTGTTGAATGTAGTATGAAAAAGGGTAATTGGAACGTAAGAGTAAAATTTTATGTCTAAATAAAATAATATTAAAATTACAGCTATCTTAACGTGGTTTGAACATACTTTTTTTATTTACAAAGAATAGCATCGGGCACTTTATTGTTCATAACAAAACCTCCGGCACTCTCACTTACCGAATGAAACGCAATAATGCAAGCACTGTTACTTCACGTCAGTTTTCTGTGAGTGTGTGGTACTACCCCGGTCCAGCCGACCCATTCATGCTGAAATTATTAATAGCTTCAGCGTAGCTCCACCATCTAAATTTTAATTTTAAATGATTTCTCACATACCGTCTGGGTTTATGTTTGAGCGAGTCCCTTGACAGTTGGGATTCACAATAGGAAATCGTAGGTGAGGCTGCAATTAGGTTTTAGGTTTATTAAAAATTTTCACGTTTAAAAATACAATTGAAACCGGTGATAACCGATTTGATGCAGACGAAGTTGCACGGGTCAGCTAGTACTAAATACATAATATATATATTTATTTCAAATAGCAAATGTTTGAACTTTTCCTATGATATTTCCTTCTGGAAGTTGTAAGTAATGAAAATACTAATTCTATAAGTAATAGTGATTACTATTGATTTGACATATCTCACTCTCATCTCATCTGACTCTCAGATTGTCTTAGATATTATAATTATTAGATACTAGTGGGCGCCCAGTGGTAGACATTCGACCATAATTCATTGATTTTTTAAAGTTTGAATTTTATTAGGGTTAATATCATTGTTGAATGTAGTATGAAAAAGGGTAATTGGAACGTAAGAGTAAAATAATACATACAGTCGAGCATAGCAACCTCCTTCACAACCTTTTTTGAAGTCCTTTATTGACAGATGTCAAAATGTCTTTTTTATTTACATGTGTGTATATGTTGTGTAAAATTGAAGCATTAGTGTGAGTAATGCATATTTTAATTAATTTAACGTACTTCTAATGCATTTTATATAAAATAAATAGCTTTTTGCTCTTCTCCTCCATATAAACTTTAACTATGCCAAATTTCACGTTCATCCGTTCGCCCAATTCCATTAAAAAGGGATACAAAGTTTAGGCTTCACGTATTAATATATATGATAATATTATTATTATTAGGTATTATTTATAGATTATATAAAATCCGGTTTTTGTAAGACATTGAATTCCATTTACTTACTCCTCTCTCGTACTTCAGATTCGATCATTCAAATTATATAATTCAAATCCGTCATTCAAAATACAAGACATTTTGAGAGAGTGAACCGATTTTAATGGAACAATGACTAAATGTTACTCGAGGATATTCTTTATGGTTTCTTGGTGAGGTTTTATCGTGAAAGAAGTACTTTAGCAGTAACGCGTGTCCATACAAACAGACAGACGGACATTTCTGAAAATGATTGAAATGTATTTTATTACTTATTCCAAGGCAATCAATTTTTCACAAAAATCTAAAAAATACAGGCACGTTAGATTATCATTCTTATTATAAGTATAGATTATAAATACATTTTTGGGCGTAAATATAAAGCTCTTCCACAAGACTGAACAATGTCATGCCTTAGAAAATAACTAACATTAACATTCTACATAAAATACATGAAGTTGTAAAAACGTGTGTACAAATAATTTTTAATAATTTCAAACAAAAGACACGTACGTCCTAGATATTAGTTATTCCGTATTTATATTAAATTAAAAATAATCAGCATTTAAGTCATGAGACGCATAAATAAAATCAACACACGCAATTTCACTCTGCAGATGTATCATGCTTATACTAATCAGGGTTATCATATACTAAATTGAGGTAAAGTCAGATAAAAAAAAGTATTTTTTAGATAGGATTCTTGTGCCTTCTAAATTATTATTTGTTTTATCATAGGGGCAAACGAACAGGCGGGTCACCTGATGTTAGTGATCACCGCTGTCCATAGACACTAGCAAAGTAGCAACACCAGGGGGGTCGCAAGTGTGTTGTCAACCTGTGTTTGGGGGGAAGCGGTGGGGGGAGTGGCGAGGGGAGGGAGAAGAGAGGGAAAAAGAGGTGGGCCTCCGACGCTCTCTCTGAACGATCAAAACGCAACAATGGAAGCACTGTTACTTCACATCGATTTTTTATGTGTCGGGTGGTAGTAGTACACCGGGCGAGCCGACCCATTCATGCTGAAATCAGTAATAGCTTCTACGTGGCTCTACCACCTTGACTTGCAAATTTTTATTGCTCATTTTTAGCATTACATTGCGTAGTGTACATAATTTTTATAAAATCGGTCAAACCGTTTACGAGTTAAATTCTGATCCCCAAAAAGAAAACCGCGTAAACAAAAAAAAAATTATGTCAAATTCGAAATATATATTTATAATATATATAATATATATAATTAATATATATTTCTATCATAAAATGTGGAAAAAATATAAAATTACACAAAGAACTACAGATTTTCTATTTATTTTATTTTTGGCATCCGATCTTCTAGTGGATTATTACTTCCAATATCGAGTAGGTAATGATTTATTACAGGTTTCTTGCGATCATTTCAATGAACTAACAAGATAGAATTTTAGTTAGAATTTTCCATGGAGTCTTTGTGGCAAGCTAGAATCCATATTCCGTAGTATTATTTCCCATCCATTTCATTTGTGAATCAACAAACTATATTACGTAAAACGCCACTAATATCACAAAATATAGAGCGAAACAACACAAGATTATGAATAAAATATAAAATCCACTACATGACCTTCTCAGATCCCGTTAAAACTTCTAACTACAGATTTACGCTTTTTTTTAGCTTTATTTTTGGCATCCAATCTTTCAGATTATTACTGCCATTGTCGAGTAGTTAATAGTATTACAAGTTAGTGTCGTGCGATCATTTCAATGTCAATGTTAATGTTCCAACAAGATGGCGGCTCCCTTGTTACAACTTTCCAGGGAATTTTTGTGGCATCTCAGAATTCATGTTCCGTGATATTATTTCCCATTCACTTCACTTATGCACAATAAACAAACGATATTACATAAAACAGCACCAATTTTACACAATATAGAGTCAAGTAACACAAGATTATGAATAAAATATAAAATCCACTACATGACAGACTAAAATCCCGCCAAAAATTCCATTTACGCATTTACGCACGTGTGTCACATCATCGTAATCCTAACTAATATTACAAATACGTTTTCACGTGTGAATTATGCATACCGTTATTATGAGTACAGAGGGCATAGATTATTTTCATTCGGGAAAAAATTACTGCTCCCGAAGATGGATCAATCTTTGAAGATTTGAGGGAGAAAAGCCACAGGTAGAAACTAGTTTCTTATGATGATCCATTGCGCAGTATAAAAATTGACGTATTGCAGCGTCACTTCGTAGCGAACTATAGTATAATAGGTAATACAAATACCTTCTCTATGAAAAAAAACAATAAAAATTGCCAAATTTTTTGGTGACCGATCTGACCACATATATACATTGGACGCACTAAAAGTTTAGCGTGAAGAATATTTAAAAACTAATTACGATCTTTGAAACTCTTTGGCTTTAAAACGCAGTCTGTTTATCTATCTATCAATCGTTTTTATATTTTGGCCCTATTTTAAATATATACGTTACCATGGATTATTAACTATACCAAAAATTCCGTAGTATATTTTACTTCGATTTGTGTATTAATTAATTGATCACTGGATTTTGTGACGGTCGTCCGTCTACTGCTGTGAAAAACGAGAACATTGATTCTGAACGCTGTATAATCAAAACAGACGGACATGTTACCTATTATGAGATACGGGCATCCTTAGGTATAGGCATGATTTAAATACAATCAATCCTGCAGCAACATTAGGGTGTGATAAAACTGGTCCCAATAGATCCTTCAGAATTTTACGAAGGTTAAAAAAACCAACTACGTCCCTTATCAGATTCAATGAAGAGATGTTAAATTTGGTGTGGGTCATAGCGATAGCTGACGAAACGTGGATTTATAGAACAAAACAGCAATCGACTGCTTGGGTCTTCCCAGGTAAGCTGAAACCAACCTAAGTGGCGAGTGTATGGTTTGTCACAAGTAAATGATTTCAAATTTTTTATATAAAACTGGAGATGAGTCTACTATCTCTTTGGAACATCATTATGCAGTAAATAGCGATTGGTACATGATCATTGGTTGTTCGGAAATTATTGACGAACTCTGTAAAAATAATCAAAAATATCGTATCACCTAGCATTCTAATAATGCAGGCTTTCACGCAGCCAAATAAACAAACGAATTTTCGAAAGGGAAAAACCTGGCGCCATTTCTTCCCGTTTTCAAAAACCAAGAGCTATTTACGTGGTAATAAATTCTCAATCCCAGAATATAAAAATATGAAGAGAATATGAATATGAAGAGTATAAAAACATGTTTCTGAAGTAACCACGGAGTAGATGTATAAATATTTTCAAAATTGGCTTATTTGTATAAAAAAACTCCATTGCGGCTAAGGGAGTAAGTACATTTGGAGAAACAATAAATTCATTTTTGATCAGTTATAGTATTTTTCTACTGAGAAAAGTTTACTGCGTCCCACGTATCTCTATATAAACAGTTCAGAACCATTTTCTCCTCTTTTCGACAAAGATTTACTTTATTTCTTGTTTAATTGCAACTGACGAGCTTTCGGATTGTCAATTAAAAAAAATTGGAAATAGTTTTCTTTTCATAGCATTGACAAGTCGAAGCCTCATTTATAAGTCTCTGTTCATAATACTTAATGCTTTCTATGTCTACGATTTACAATTTTGTACAGTAATGAATACAGATAATAATATCTATGTAATTAAACATGAAAAAGAAATTGTACTCCTTGTCTAAATATAAATAAGCGAAGACAAAACAGTGAAATACCTTTTTCTCCTCTGTTTGTCGACGGATTTTCTTTATTTTATGTTTTTTTTTTCACTAGAAGCTAATAAAAATATTTCAAGAAGGGATAGTTTTTTCCGTACCTTAGAATACACGCATGTTTTAAGTGCCAATACATGTCGAAAATGATAAAATTGTTACAATTGTAAATACTGATAAAAGTGTTTGCTGTGAAATTCCAAAATAATTGTTTAGTTTTCAATAATGAATTTAGTCGAATTGTGACCAGTGGAAGTATTAGTATAGAAGATAAAAATGAATACTAAAGAAACCTATGTGTCAGGGTATGAACAGTATGTAAAGTGTTTTAATGCAAAGTTGTCTTACGGTAAACAGTATGTGTGCTGTGCGGAGACGTTGCAAACGTAACGGTGCGTTTTGTAAAGAAATGTAAATAGATTCACGCCCGTCTCGTTCGGCGCTAAAACAGTCGTTACTCAATGGGCGTTTGTACAACGGAAGTTTAATTGCCAATCAAGTATCCGCTGTTTAATTACACTGTACAAAATGTTTAAACGCTAATGTGTTGCCGCTCATTATATGTTATATAACAGGAAAGATAGCTTGCTGTTGATCAACTTAATACAAATCGTAATGTATCTACGTAGAGAACAAATATTTAAACGCGTTGAAACATATCCTGGAACTATTTGTTTCACTTTGTGCCTTTATTATATTTTATTTATAAACGTATATGCTGTTATGGATGTTGAGGGGGCTGTTATAAAGGAATGACACCACTGAATATAGTTACGTTTTTTTTTATATCATAGGAGGCAAACTAACCGGTGGGTCACCTGATTTTAAGTGATCATCACCGTCCATATACACCAGCAACACCAGAGGAGTTGAAAGTGCGTTGCCAGCCTGTGTTGGTGGGGAAAGGAGAGGAGGGTGGAAGAGGGGGGAGGTGGGCCTCCGGAGCTCTCACTGACCGAACGAAAGGCAATAACGCAGCCACTGTTACTTCACGTCGGTTTTCTGTGAGAGGGTGGTACTATACCGGGCGAGCCGTCACATTCATGCTGAAACCAGTGATAGCTTCAGCGTGGCTCTACCACCTCACAAGACAAGATGTATTATACACGGAGATGTGAACGAACTGACGATTCGCGCGAGTATGATCCCCCCTCCTATTTCACTACGTCTTTTATAGGCTTACTTAGTATTATAGAGTAGGACGTAATATTATGTACATGTAACATGCTAATTTATGCAGTAATGTCGCGCTGTTCAGTTTCGATGCAAAGGGCATGGTAATAACAGCCACATATGACTGATTTCTGGACTGCGATTCTTTTGAAGTTATTCATACACACTTACAATTCATACATACAATACTAACGGATGTGATAAGCAGACTTTTCCTGCCACTGACATTAATAAGTCCTGAATATTAAAAAATATATATATATTGAGAAGTGAAAATCTTGACACTGTAATTTTTCTTATATGATAGATCCAAAAAATATTTAAATAAAGAAATTAGTTTGAAAATACTAAATATCTACAACAGCGCCCTCTACTGGACATAAATATAACTAAATACAAAATAATGTCATTATCTAAATCGTCACACACCGGAATCTTATACGTAAAGATCAGCTTCAATAATCACTTAGTATTAGACGGAATGTGAGCTTGCTTGCTACTTTGTAGTATAAAAAAAGAATTACTTATCACTCGGCTATAGTCACAAACAAACTACTCTCATTTTAAGATTCATATGCGACATTCCATCAACGACCAGGTTCAAATGATCGACCAGATGCAACCAAAACCGAACTAAGTGGTTTTGTGAATCGTACCAGAATTAGGGTCGTGGTTCGCGGGACGGCTTTTTCAAAACTCACGTCGCGACCGATAAAGTCGTTTAAATGTGTCAATATGAGATAACATATGCAAACATCACAGTTTAACCGAGTCGATGACTTGGCGATAGCCAGGACGTGAAGGAAACTCGGTGCGCTCCATATAACCGTACATACTTCAACTATGATTCTAACGCTATGTATCTTCTATATATATGATCAGAATGTAAAACTAACGTGTCTGGACATTTTACATTTCTTTTTAAAAAGATAGTTACAGGTGTCTTGGAGTAAGTAATAAAATACATTCGTCACATCTGTCTGTTTGTTTGACCATCCATCACTGCTAAAGTACTGTATTTACAATGAAACCTCGAACACGAAAACCATAAAGCATGCCCTCGAGTAATATTTAGTCTTGGTTTCATTAAAATCGGTTCAATCTGTCAAAAGTTATTATCATTTCAATGACGACGCGACTTAAGTACGACAGAAAAGCTGATAAGTAAATGGACTTAATATTCAGGTGATTTTATTAGCCACTGTTTATATTACATTAGGTTCCACGTGGACGGAGTCGCGGTCACAGCTAGTATTTACTAAAACAAGTTTGAAAAATAATATTTTTTTTCATTCATTTCATACAATATTATAGTTTTTTTTTAAATTATATTAAGCAATTATAAATGAAGATTGACACGTGTAAACTCATTTCATCAAAGGAAGTATTAAGACGCTATAAAAACTTTCTATCCGGCATCAAGTCGAGAATGCTTTTGTTTAGCACGTTTTTTTTATATATCTAATATAACCAAATTAATATTATAAATATACACAAATTGTTTCGACGCGTTAATCTTTTAAAATACTTGACCGTTTTTTTTTAATGCGATTGGAGGTAAACGAATATGCGGTTCACTTGATGGTTAGTGATCACGGATGCGTTGTCGGTCAAAACAAAGCAAAATAGCGTTTGAGTAAAAAAACAATACGCGAGGAAAACAGCGGGATACAGTTAGTATAAAATAATCATGTAATATCAAACTGTAATCTTCATACGTATTCCAGGTGTTAAATTATCGCTTCTAGTATTTTTTTTTGTACGTTATAAAATCCGCAATGACCTATATACAGTCAAGTGGCCGTTATAATTTTTAAAACGTAGAGTAGCTACTGATAGAGAAATGTATTTACAAGTTGTATTCTTTATCATAAGGTAGATTTGTTAAAATATTATCAACGAAAAATGGTTTATCAATAAGTTTACCGAATAATTTTAACGCGTTCCACAGTTGAATCGATTTATAGGAAATAATCTTTTAATTTTAAAAACTAGCGTCGTACGTAGTTCTGTTTGTTTCTTGTGCAGTGATTATTTTTATATAATGATCTTATTGAAGTGGAAACTTCGTTAGTTAAGCGGTATTTGTTTGGCATTTATAATTTCGCGTCATGACATGCTAGCAAGCGTGACCGATCGTATTACGCTTGCACGGCTTACTTCAGTCTAGCGACGGGTAATATAGCGGCCTGTGCAAATGTAATATTGATATTTTGCAGCTCATAATATGTTTGATTAATTAATATTAAACTTGGTAAGAATGTATATAATTATTGCTCCGGGTGCCAATGTTAATAATAATTTCACTATACAAATTACGAAATTTAAATAATTCACACAATAATTATTATGAAAATTCTAAAGAGAACACATTTACTTCATTGTTTTGAGTTTTCACTCCTGTCGGCAGTCCTTATGACTGTCTCAACTTTTTAAAATATATAGTATATTTACTAGTAATCGTTGTTATATTTCGATATATAATATGTGTGAAAGTTTTCATGGAAATCTGTTGAAAATATACAGAATTTTGATTATTTTAAGCTTCGGAGTGGAATGTACATATCATGTACAAAGTTTCATCAGCCGTGATTGAGAATAAATAAAAGATAATATTTTAATTTTTTATATAGTTTTTACATATTATTGACCATTCTTGTATCTTAATAATTAATTTATAGTATATAATTCCCCTGCACAATAATTAAAATCCATAAAAATCAATTAACCCATTATCGAACTACATCCGGATGTACTAAAAAACCAGACCAAAAAAATAATTTATTGTCCTTTCCGTGGTCAGTGGCCTTTATAATAGATAACTCTGTGTATACCATAATAAAAGTATAGAGCTGTCGTGCTTGTACATTGAAAATATCTTCAAAACCTCATTACTAGATAATAACGTAATGTAAAATTATTTATTAAAAAACACGGTGTCTTGTGAAGACACGATAGAAGTGAAACTTTTACATTACAGGGAAAAAATTTACTTAAAAAACGACAAAAAGCAAACGTTACACGGTGTTCCCAGGCGGTTACCCATCTAAGTACTGACCACCCCCGATGTTGCTTAACTTCGGTGATCGGTCGAGAACCGGTGTGTTCAACACTCTACCCGACACAGTGTTTACTCCTACCACTTTTCATCACACAAAAAGTTTGCCGATCAGAATTCCAAAGCAAATAAGAAGTTTCACTTGAAAACTTCGTCACACTGTTTGATGACGCAAATTTCCAAAACCTGATTATGCACGTGGTTTTGAAGGTAACTTGGGCGTAACTTAGGGCAGCCAATAATCTTTATTTCATGAAAATCGACTCAGGCCAAAGAAGATCCGTTAATTTAAGTACATACAGTTCGTCATAAAGTCCCATCCAGTTTCTGTCATACAACTTTAAATGGTGTACCCTAACTAATCTGCTCCAATTTTAGGTACCTCGGTTCATTGATCCAAAATGAAGGTGGCATTGACGTGAGAAATATAATAAATGCATGATGGGTGAAATGGCGAAAGGTGTCTGGAGTAGTTTGTGACCCACGCATGCCGTTGAAACTCAAGGAGAAGGTGTATAAAACTATAATAAGACCAGTTGTATTATATGGATCCGAGGACTAGATTACAAAAGAAACGGATGAGAAAAGATTTCATGTGACAGAGATGCGATTGTTATAATGTGTGGTGTAACTAGAATGGATAAGATTAAGAATGAGTATATCAGAGGAAGATTGTAAATAGCATCAGTGACAGAGAAGTTGAGGAGTAATAGGTTAGCATGGTACGAGCATATTGTTAGAAGATATGAAAGTCATGTAACTAGAACCGTTTCGAGTATGAAGGTGGACGGATATAGGAAGACCGAAAAAGATATGGATGGATTTTGTGAAAAATGACATGTGTATAAAAGGTGTGAATACCGAGATGACATCTGACAGGGGAGAGTGGAAAAGGAAAACATATCGTGGCGACCCTACTCAGGTGGGATCATAAGTGTAAGAAGAATTAAATAAGTCATAGATGGCGCTTCATTCGTTGATTTCTAGTTGTTGCTTGTCGCAGTTATGGTAGTTTAGTGTCATTTGCTTTTTGCACGGCCTGATCTACGAGGTTTTCTCCAGTTTTTGTGAATCAAACAATCTCTTTATTATCATATCTTCAATTCTAATATCGATTGTTTTGTACAAATAAGCGGAATCGAGTACATAGCTAGTTATATTATAAAATAATATATATTGTCGAAATCTTCAGATTTTTTTAATTGTATTGTATTGTTGCTCGGCAAAATGACTGTACTGTGCCCGATGGTAAGCACAGTACATTCCAAAAACAATGGCAACCACCGAGAGACATACTATCCATCGCCGGTCGCCGCTGTCATGCCGGCCTGCGTAAGTATCTCTTCATGTTGCGCTTGAAGGACCCCATGTCATAGGAAGACAGGACAGATGTCTTTTTGTTTTAAGGGCAGGTTATATCAAATGTATAGATACAGTAAGTTTTATCACTGCACTTTATTTGCTATCAATCATAGCAACTAGAGGTCGTGGAGTAATTGAAATTTATTCAGAATTAATTAATTATTGAAGTAACATTAAGCAAAACTGAGGAACTTTTTGTAAATAATTTTAATCACAATACTAAAGCTAGTCAATAGATACTAAACATAAAAAAGTAAAAAAAAAACAGTTGATAAACAAAGAAGCAAGATATTCTTAATTGTATTCTCATTTTCGACTTATATATAGGTATAATTATTGGTTCGGTTATCGGTTTTTTAACTGAGGTCGTATTAAAATAGTATGGTAAATAACTTTAAGTAATTTGAGACTTATTGGTATTATTCTAATCTGTTACAAATTCTCTGGTATTATGTAATTACGATGTGCAGTTGTGATATATTTATATATCTTATCATATAATAAGAATGTATATCTATCGTGTCTGTACTTTTTAGATTTTTGTGAAAAAAATTGCTGCAGGTGTTTGGAATAAGTAATAAAATATATTTTAATCATTTTAGAAATGTCTGTCTGTTTGTATGAACACGCATCACTGCTAAAGTACTGCGTTCACGATAAAACAAGAAAATCATAAAGCATATCCTTCAGTAAAATTTAATCTTGGTTTCATTAGAATCGGTTCACTCTATGAAAGTTATTGTAATTTTAAAGACGACACGACTTAATTACGAGAGAAAAGTAAATAAGTAAACGGACTTAATATATATGATGATTTTATTAGTCACTGTGTTTTACATTAGGTTCTACGCGGACGGAGTCGCGGACACAGCTAGTATATAATATGTGTGCAGTGGGTACCAGCCGGCGCACGCCGCGGGGTAGAAAGCTCTCACATCACAACTAATGGGGCAGACCCTTCATACGTCACCTGTCACATGCTCACCGAGAATTGAAGACATGTCTACGCTACTGGTCACTTGATTTTTATAGAAATGATTTCATAATTTCGAATGATTCTTTCTTTATCTTTTCAACGAATCAGTATTCCGTTATAACATGTGTTAATTTTTTTAAATTTGAATATTTTATTTACTGCGCTTAGCTGGGCCCGTGGTTTTGGATGGCATTATTTATTCTAATTCACAGCGACTATAATAAAAATGTGTCGTTACATATCAGAAAAAGCTAAATCCATTTTATTTTGTTTTTTTTCCTCGAACTGATTATGCTATTGACCTGGCAAAGTCTTTACAGTTTCACCGGACTACAGTTAAATCCAATTTTAATCGTTTATATAACATTTTTAATTTTTGAAACATTTTCAGTTTTTGTACACTAAGAACGAAGTTCAAATTTTGCGGTCCATAAGCTTTTTAATTTTTTTTACATACTCTCCATATGTTCATGTACAAATTTGAAGATCTTGAAAATTACGTAAAGTATTTAGAACAGCTAAAATTGGATTTAGCTGATTTTGGAATGTAATGACAAAAGTGTAATGATCGTTTTTATATATATTTTTATAATTACCTAGTATAAAACAAAGTCCTCTACCGCGTGCGTCTGTCTGTCTGTTTGCGATAAACTCAAAAACTACTGAAAGGATTGTCATGCGGTTTTCACAAGTGGGTAAAGTGATTCATGAGGAACGCTTTGGTATATAATTTGCTAAGTATTTTTTATAATCAGGTCGGGAAAACGTCTGCCGGGCCCGCTAGTCTTTTATAATAATTTTTTTATTAATTATTAATTTTAAATATTTTATAATTATTTTCTAATTATATTTTGAAATAATTAAAAACATAAACAATTACTGTAGACTTATTATTTGTGTACAATTAATTTCTGGATGGCAACACGCCATACAGGAAAGTAAAAAAATCCCACTCGTTCGTAAAGCATTCGTAGAGCTTTCCACTGAGCGGAAAAATGCATCTCAGAGCCGGTTTCTTCGTACCTTCCGGATTCCCAACCTGCTACTCTAGGTCATTGTGCTCCCTCTCGCTCACTCGTACGATAAACAACCGAGATTGCAAGATCGATTTGGGGTCGCGTCGCCCTAACCTAGATTGTCTGTGCCCAGTAGACTTTGTAATATAGTTTACCTAATAACGTTCCTATTCATGTGTTTGTCGGTTTAGTACGAACACTTTGGAAAACGTATTTAACATAACTTAGCGTATTAAATATGTTGTATGCAAATTATTTTATCTTTTACAAAACCTTCCGCACGCGGTATAATGTATGTGCATAATTTATTTATCTCCATTTAACTCATTTGATTTTGCTTTAAGCGTTTTAGGGCTTACAGTGTTTGTGTTGGATTTAAATTCGTACGTAGTGTAAAATAGGTCACGAGTCACAGTGGCTCGACTATTCTTTCCATAGCAGTTAGATTCATAGTATGCAATAATATATTCTACAATAATTCGATTTATTTTAAGAGCAATATGGTCACAATATTCGCTACCTAAACGATTAGATCAGAATATCGTAAAGTAATAATAATAGTGAGAAAATTAATAATGATGACGTAATCGTTCAGTACAATAATAATTTTTAAATGTCTCGTCTAACATTTTTAGTTGACGTGTGAAGTAAAAGCGGTCGCTATGATTTTAATATCGAAGTATAATATTACCACTTTTATTAGTAATTTCTATTGTGAACAATAATCTATTGTATTATGTTGAAAACGTATTAATAAAATATGCTGAAAGTCATTTTGTGTCGAGTTAAATTACTTTGAACTAAATAACTTGCTTCATATATTACCCAAAATATAGCAAAACCCGAAACATAGACTACAGCTATGATTAAATAAACAAAGAATTCTGTAATTTACCACTAGGTGGAGCTGTACCACTTCACCTTCTATACCGTTCAATCGGTAAATAATAACAACTTATAATAACAAATGTATATGAAGTCATAGGAACTGCTAGTATGGTTTACAATGGATAAGAATACTGAAATAATTAGTCAGTCAGTGAGGTAAATTGCATCCTCCCTTAACTCTTTCATGAAATATAGAAAAACATAATACACAAATAATATTTATTGTCAAAATTTAATAGAATCTATAAACAATGTTGAAATGAAGAAGAGTTTCATGAAAGTTTAATGAAGCTGAAGTTGCCTTTTGTTTGGTTGTTTGAACTGACTATACGCTGTTGGGCTCACAAGCTTTTATAGCTTCATCGAACCTTTTGGGCGAGCGCTTAAGCCACTAAGCTGTATGGCAGTAAGTTCGAGCCTTGGATTTGCCTTGGATGCAACAATCGCGAATCGAGCTAACTAGATTAACTAAGCTAAAACGTTAGTGAAACTCACAGACGTACCGTCATACGAGGCTCACGACCGCGTACATATAGTTCTCACTTACATTTTGTATGGCAATTGCTTCACTCCTAGTGTTTGTAGCATGATATAAATAGCTTATAGCATTACTGGAACAACGTTAACACGTTCAAATAAAAATGAAACAAAATTAGTAGTACCCTCGAATGCTCTAGTCCAGGGGATTGAACCTAGGAGTTGCTAGTTCGTATAATTCTATGCAAAGCAGAAACGTATTAAACTATTGTGGGATATTTAGATATTACAATTTTATAATAAGCTACCAAAATTAAAGAAAACTTTACAACTAGTCGGGTAACTAGAAACAACAAAAGTTCCTTACGAGTTGATTACAACCTTTCTTAGATCGTTGGTTACCAAGAATATAAGTTGGCTCCAATGTCACCTTCAGCCTGGTTCTACCATCTATAAGTAATAGCTTCAGCGTGGCTCTACCACCTTTATAATTTACAGGTTTTGACAACAAACTCATTTGATATTGAGTGATGATTTGTCTGAAAATGGTGGCACGTTAAGCCAAGAGAGAAATACATGTACCGGAACATACTTAAAAGTGCTAGGTAGGTCAGATTCTAAACATGAGTGTGGTACCTATCGAAGTGAGAGTTAGAAAAAGTCCTACCACGGTGCTATGAAACCATAGAAACCTACACAATATATTTCTTGGTCGAATGCTTAGGCTCATTATAAGGATTCACGTCTAGATTCACGGACTAGATGTTGTCTCACGCCATTGACTTGCTGGAAGTTTTAGGCGGGATGTTAGTCAGCCCTGTAGTGTCTTTTATATTACGTTCATAATTTTGTGTTATTTCCCTGGATATTTTGTAATATTGGTGGCATTTTACATTAATAATACTACAGAGCATGAATTGTAAGACGCCACAAAAATATCCTGGAAAGTTCTGACAAATGATGCCACCAGCTTGTTAGAAAATAGAAATTATCACATGACAGTTTACTTTTACTACTCGACAATGGCAGTAATAACCTGGAAGATTGGTTGTCAAAATAAAATAAAATAAACATTGTCCTGTCATTGCTTAAAATTTCTTAAAAATATAAAAAAACTAAAATGTTATAAAACTGTAAACTACAAAAATACATATTTGAAACAATAAACATTCTAAGTAACGTCTATGTAAATATGGCATACGATAAATATTATAATTCTAAGTAACCGCGGTTGACTCGGAGTTTACTTTTTGATATCCAATGATAAGTTTTCAGTTCCGTCGGTGCGTTGTGTGTTTAGCTATCAGTCGAACGGTCCAACCGTCGTTTCGTTTTGCGGGCAGTCGTGACGTCATTCAAATAACAAAAATATTTTGATAAAAAAATTAAAAAAGACGACACATGCACAGTTCATATGCAGGAGAAATTAAACCTTAAAAAAAGTCGACGCCGTCTTAAGGATCGCGGACAGAAGTCAAAACACAAAACAGTGGAATAAATCTGTTCTCTTTTGAATTCACTTATTGATTATAGTGTGAATGACAATATTTAAATTTCAGAATTTGTTTATTGGAATTATTAACATTAATGTGGTTTTCATATCGAATGGCACTCGAAGCAACAATTATATACATATTTATAAAGTTTATCAATCAATCAAACGTATGATGAGCTGCAAAATATCAATATTACATGTACACAGCCGGTATACTACGTGTCCCTAGTCTGACGCAAGCCGCGCAAGCGCAATACGGCCAGTCATGCTGACGTAGCATGTCATTATCTCCTGCCAAAAATACCGCTCAAGGCGCCTAAAGAAGTTTTTAATTCATAAATGAACGGTATACGTGAACAATACACCACGCTGGTTATGACACCTTTTCTAAAGTCTTCATTATTATGAATTATTTATCGTAGGCGCGTATAAAATACGCATAAACATTCATATTCAACGCTCAAATCAGAACTAGTATTAGCTCTGTACAATATATAATGAATATACCGCGAATATAAGAAACACTACATAATGTATTCTATCTCGTTCCCTCACACGTTTAATCCTATAGACGTATATGTTTGAATAAATAATGTCGTCTTTTTATCTCATCCAGTTCTAATCAATACGGGGCTAAAAAAATTTTCATTACAATATAAATTATCCATCAAAATTACCGATCGTCCTATACGAGACTTATTTTACTCTCTTTATTATATTATTTCAATATTTTATATAAATATATCATACATTATTTAAGAGAGTTACTTAAGTAAATGCACCGTTTTTTTTTAAAAAGATTTTACTATCGTTTTAACCCCTTTACTCTATTTTTATTTGTGTATAAGTATTAGCGGTTAACCACAATTACAGCTGATTTTATACGTAGATATGAGTCAAGATGGCAACACTGTAAAATTACAGAGAACTGGCTCTGAAACGCATCTGCCGGCGCATATCTTCAGGTGCTAGTCGCCAGATTTTCAACTTGAAAAATCTCCGCCACATTCATTATTGACATATAAAAACCCAAGACGCACAGTCTCGAATGAAAGTAGCTCTCAAAACCGTCCGCAAAAACTCCCCAATATACATACGTCGTTAAAGTTATGCGATAAACTTATGATTTTACAAATTCAATCTTACTATTTTTAATGACTGCATAATCCAAAATTATGCACTCATTTTTGTATGCCGTCTGTGAGACGTTAAGTGTGCATCTTTGTATACCAATGGTCACATTGCAATAAATACAAATTGCGTAAACTACCCTTCTACTCCCAATTCTTCTAATATTATCAGGGAAATCATACTGTTTAAAGTTCATAATATATTACTGAATACAAACCGACAAACCATTAATAATTGAAATTTAATTTGCAAACGAAAGCTTTCACGGTTCATTTATTAGAAAAGCAATATCTTCTAATTTACTAGCAAATCTCAGCGCTTGTCGTTATCTGCGTAATTACTATTTGTTGTAGAGTCCATATAACGCAACACGAATATTTTTAAGTGTTTTTCATGTTCAAATAACGGCACATACTATTTTTTTTGACGATCAATTGAATAGAAGTTAATGTGTTGCAGCGAAATCTAGTTGCATTATAAATCCCATGAAAATGTTCTCCTTGAAAAACGTAATTTTTCTTTACTAATATTTTTGGTGTTGTTTTTATGCATATTTAAATTACTATTATAAAGAGAAAAGATTTGATTTTTAAGTGGAATTTCTTATGGCACGGTACGGAAAATATTTCGTTACGTGTTAAACGTAACCTAGGTATGTTTTTGTGTATGTGTATGGGTGTAGTATTATACAAAAATGAGTAAATGTATAGTTAAGTATTTATACTACGGGACTTCCTATAGTATATAAGCATTCTTTTTTTTCAAATTGACTACGCTATTGACCTAACAAGGCCTTAACAGCTTCACCGGACATTCTCGATATATATAATTTAAAAATATATTTCATTGAAGAAGGCGTTACTTTGCGGAAATCCATCCAATTATTTTAATTACTTCATTGATAATTATTATATTTATATCAATAATATATTGTATAATTAATATATAAATATACATATATATTGATTAATTGATTCGTTTTTTGTTGCAGTTAGACGTAGTAGTGTTCAATCAATCCCAAACGGAATTGCAAAGGAGCGTCCACTTTAATAATTAATACATATAAGCCAAAGAAATTTCACTTCCTTCGCGTGTCGACACTGACACACGCTAAGTTTTTATTTTCGTTTGTAATTGATAAACTATATACACTACATTATCAATGTGTAACGTATTGTAATTTAACATAAACGAAACCACGAGCTATTCGCAATAGCTAATAATAGAAATAAAAAATCGAATAACTTGTAGTCTCTTTAACAAGATACGATGTTTATGAAAAAATATTGTGATATTACAAAATCGAAGAATGGAAAAACAAAATGGAATTGTCATTTTACGTTCACACAACAATGAATTTCAACCACAGACGATATATATTAAACGTGTATACAATACGGTTCTACATATACAGACGTACGTGAACATAATGGCGTAATCGATCACGTATTGAGTACGATCATTGTGTTCATCAGCTGGACCGTAAATCCTGTCACTATAACTTCGATCCCCCCTCCTCCTCCTCTCCCGGCGTCCTCGTTCCCCCGAAGTATCCCCTCGCAGACCCCTCATCATATGAAGCTCATTTACGTACTCTATTACGTAACTTACAAAAATCATTCATGTGCGTAACTTTATTAGGCGAGGGTTGAAGCGTAATCATTTTTTTGTACGGTAATAATTATAGCATTCGATAACAAAACTATAGAGCCGTCAGTGTTTTTCGTTTGTTTTTTTTTCGGTATGTGTCGTTGGTCAAATTACACTACAATTTTGCAATAAATCGATATACAACTTTTGTTTAGAATCATTTCAATGCAATCATCAAGATAATCGATTCAGATATATGGAGAATCGAATCGACTAGGTCGTATTCATAGATATATTCACGTGGTTTTTTAATTGTCTATTGAACCAATAAAATAATTGATATAATGTAATATGAATGCTGAAGGTCTAAATTGAATAAAGTATATTTTGATTTGGATTTTGACCACAATCTTATCTAATGCTAAATGACTGAATGGGGTGTAAGAGGTGTCGAATAACATCTAATACTTGAGACACCCAAGCCAACCTCACCTGCACGTGGTGCACCCCGCTGAATAACGAACGAGGCAATGGCGAAAGCGGGGTGGTAGGGTTTTACAGCCCGACTGGGTCGCAACCGCCATGTATATGGCGAAAAAGCCCGTCATAGTGATTCGCTTTTTTTTTTTTTTTCGAACTGACTATGCTATTGACCTGGCTAGGTCTTTACAGCTTCACCGGACTACTAAGGCCAAGCGCTTAGGGCACTCAGCCGATTTTGGGTTTTGGGTAACATACACAGGGGTGCACCTCGGCTTGGGCTGTTACCGAAAAAAGACGCGTCTGTCCTAGCTAACTATTCTAAGCTATTCATACATATATCCATTTGTGAACCATGCAATGAAAATTGCATGATTCACCAATGAATACGTGTATATCGGAAATGAAAATCATAGTGATTCGCTTCTGCGGGTCGCGTTTCGGGATCAGCCTGTGCATATCCAGCCTTTCGGCATGACAGCGGCGACCGGCGATGGATAGTATGTCAATCGGTGGTCGACGTTGTTTTTGGATTGTACTGCGCTTACCATCAGGCACAGTGCGGTCACTTTGCCGTGCTATAATAAAAAAGAAATGAAAAAAAATGACGACCTGGTCTAAGATGGTTACCCCGCTAAGCCTAGAGGAGACTGGCTCTCAAGTGCAACTGTCGGAACACACCAACATCTGCTAACATCTGCTTGGTGACAGATTTAATCAACTTAAATGTGGTAGCTAGCCAGGCGGGTTTAGACAATTCCTATCAACATGCTATGGTTTTCACACGATGTTTTCTTTACCAGAAGCTCCAACTCAGTTGCAAGGATTCAGACCTACGTTCATTGACGATGTGTCCGAACACGCTATCGTCAAAACCATAATCGCTTGAAAAATTATACGTTTTATAAATGACAATTTAGATATACAATAAATAATCTAATATTTAAAAGTGTAAGTATGTAAAAATAGCTTAACAATCATTTAGTAATTCATGCGAGTTAGGTAACGGGTACAGAGAATTTAAACATTTGTTTAAATAATATTATAAACGCGGAGAGTTCACAAATCTAATTCTAATGAACCCCATATCATAGACCATGCCGTGTGCATAGATAATGTAATTTTACGTAATTTATCTATCATTATAATGAGAATAATCGATACGCATTGCCGGTTAAATTCTGTTAAACATTTTGACTATAATCAAAACGATGTATGCACGCATGGTTGAGTTTGACCTAATAATAACAAAACTTGTGACTTCCTTTATACAGATCATTGGACTGCATAGACACGCGGTATGTAACCATTCGGACTTGTGTGTTATAATTTTTACAAACCGCTGTCAGCTACTAAAATGTCGCGTAAACTATTTTGTTTGTTTTAAAGGAAGTCTTTTAGTTACTGTATTTTATAGTTTTTAATCGATTTTGAATTACCTGTGTTAAATTATATCATTACTGCTTAGTTCTCATCATCATCGGCCTCTAAGAGACCCACTGCAAGGCCATAGGCCTCTTCCCGATGGAAACTATGGGCATACTTTACACCACCCCCCCGAAAACCCACGACGTATTGGCGATTTCAAACTCTGAGAAACCCATAGATCTATATATCTACAAGAATATTTCTCAGGTTCAAGACTGCCGCGACCAAAAGCATAATGTTTTGTAGCCTACATTATGCTCCGAAAATCCCCTATCAGCCAATAGAAGTGATGTCAGAATCGGTTCCACCATTTCAAAGATTTTATATCATTCTGATCATTTGTCTTCGTAGCAGTATGTGGTATATCTATAAAAAACCTCCTAAGGGGGTTTTATAATGAGAGAATGTTTGCACGTCAGTACCAATTTGTTTTGAGATATTAAAAAAATGTATAGAACATAGTGTATTTAAAATTAATATATATTAAGGGTATTCGAAAAACTAAGATGATAAGCAGATAGCCCTATGCGTAACATTGTTAGCTGTACTTTTAATAGTGTAGCATTTTCGAAGAGACGATACTATTGTTATGGTTCTACGGTTGGTTATATCCTATCATTAATATTAATTACAACGTTAAATTGTTATGAAATAACTCTCTCCATATATTTGTTTGTAAACTAGTAGAATTTTTTAGTAAACTTCTGAAATCACAGTTAAATAATTCGTATTTAATTAGCCTGCAACTTGGAAACGGACATAGATTACTCTCCCGCCTGGATATGCCAAGAAATACTCAGAAATTGCGGGAAATAAACAGTTATCTTTTGTACGTAAAACATGTGTGTTGGTTACGTCTTTAGAGTTTGTAGAAAAATTGTAATTACATGTCAAAATCAAGATATTAGTTGTTTTTTTTTAATGTCATAACTGGCAAATGAACTTGTGGGTCACCACCGTCCATAGATATGTCGTCACGCATCGCATCGTCACGTTTTGTATTTCATGTATTTTTATTAGAAAAACAGTCTTTTTTTTTCTTCAGAAAATCTTAATGTTCTATTCTCTCGTAAACTATCCTTTTATGAATATTACGTGTATAAAATGTTTTTATTATACAGTTAATTATTATTGTAAACTCTATATAGCGACAAGAGGCTGAGCATTTAATGACGTTATGTATAGTTCTCGTTGAATGGTGAGAAGAAAACTCAGTATTATTTTACTATCATAATACGAGGTAGTACCCGCGACTTCGCAACAAGAAAACATATATCGTTAAAGGCGCAGTGTTTATAGAAGATGTATATTTTAAAAACTTTAATTTAAAAAAATATTGTTGGGACATCCATACAATTAAATTAAAAAACTTTTCTTCTTTTTTGACATGTCCATAGTTTGAAAGTGTGTGAGAAAATTAGTATATGATAAGGTATAGGCAATTCAAAACACCCTAACGACAGTCCAGCGGCCTAGGTGAGCCTTTCAAGGTAACCATAAGAAACAAAAGAACGTAATTTTTAAAATCTGCCATACGTACGATGCCGACAGTTCAGGTAAATACGTGCTAGATAATAAACAGGAAGACAACACAGAAAAGAACGTACGCAACTTTAGTTCTTATTACTTTAGGCAACTTAGAAATTACTGTTTTTTTTTTCTTTATAATGCCGCATTGTTGTTAAGGCAAATCAATCAAAATCAAATAATGGAGTTTGTCGTTAATCGAGATGCGTTAAATTCAGTTCATATTCTAGAGCAATGCCAACCTTAAAAATGGTTTAAAACAAACACAACGGTATTAATTATTACTGATTACCAATAGGCGGCAATGTTATCAGTAATTACGAATTACCTTTATCGGTTAAAAAAAAAAAAACATTAGCTTTCCATTCGGTTTTTATAGACGGTTGTTTAAAAAAAACTTGTATCTCGCCCGGCATGCAATCGTTGTGTTTAATAACAAACTGCGTACATACGAATAGTAGGTATAGTACTGTAAAATATACAGTGTAGTTTTTAACCCGAGTTCTGTATATTGATTTTTATTGTAAAGATCTAACTCTACCAACGGTTACGCGCGTCTGCGTTTATGATTGTTTAGTAAATGGTTGTTTTTAATAAATATGTTTATATCAGATCAAAAAACCATTGCAAGGGTTTTCTTATGTATAATTAACTGTGCCCGTGACACTGTCCGCGTAGAACCTAATGTGGAAAAACAGCGACTAAAAATTCATCTAAATATATTAACTCCATTTACTTATCTAATTTTGTCTTGTACTTAAGTTGCGTGGTCATTAATATAATAACTTTTGATAGAGTGCACTAATTTGAATGAAACTAAGATTAAATGTTACTCGAGGATATGCTTTATGATTTTCTGATGAGGTTTTATCGTAAATACAGTTCTTTAGCAGTGATACGTGTTCAGACAAATAGACAGACAGACATTTCTAAAAATGATTGAAATGTATTTTATTACTTATTCCAAGACATCTGTTACGATTTTTTTTTTCATAAAAATCTAAACAGTTCAGACATGTTAGATTTACATTCTTAATGAGCTCATACTTCGAACTAGCAACTGATATAAAAGTCAGCCGTGTGCAGAGATTGTACCTGCAACCTCTTGATTCAATTCTTGGCCACAATTTAAATTATAACTATAATTTCGGTCGTTCAAAACATACATTATTTGAAAACCTGATTATTATCTTAAAACACTCTTGTCCCACTCGGAACATCGTGTTACACAATAGTCTCACTTATTCAGTTGAGTTAAGTTAACTTAAGTTCTTATTTATTAGATATGTTTATGTCACTGTTGTTATAGTTCTCATTATAAGAAATTGTCATATCTGCGATACGGTTTGTGACCAGTGCAGATACCAATATTACTGAAGCATAACGTTTCAAAAATATTTGACACCTATTTCTCGGAAATATCTTTTTCACATCTGATCCGAAGTTCCTATAACAGAAATCATGTATATGATAATGACTCTTAAAATCCTCGTGCAGTTGTTTCTTTGACTATATATTGAGTGAGCGAAACAATAAGAAAGGAAACATTGGATAACTGTTATATATAGTGCAATATACATGTTACTTATAGCTGCGTTACATAAATACAAGTTTTCGCACGTATCATTGCAAAAACAATTGATTTCAGTATGTAACAGAGTTATCACAAGTGACTATAGGATATTCCAAGACGAAGAAATACTGAATCAATACATTATATCATGGACTCCAAAAGCGAATTCTGTGGAAAAGACACCAGCGTTCCGTGAATCAGTTATTTTAATCGGAGAAACCTTGAAGCATTTTGATGTTAAATCCACTGTTATATTTTTATTAAACTAATTCCAAATTGCAAATTTTCTTTAATTTACTTCCAATTGATAAAAGATTTGATAAAATAAATAAAATTTTCTGAATGTCCCTTAAGCTTGGAAACATATGCCGTACATAATATTTTGAACTTATAATTCAAACCTATAAAAAACAGATGAAGTAGACTTCTGTTGAAATAGAACAATTATTTTTATCTTTTGTTACATCACAAGCCAGTGCCCGCGACATTGCTTCATGGGCACTAACTGTTTTAGTTGTTAACTCTGTTCATTTTATTAATAACTCTCGATCGCAATGAAGAAAGCCTAATGATATGTAACCTAGTGAAACTCTGAACATTTCCCCATATACCAGTAAAGGTCTCGTCAAAATCGACAGAGCCGTTTTGGAGATAAGTTAGGACCAATAACAGACACTGTATTATTATTTATATAAGTTAAAGATGAGGACAATGCAATTAAAAGTGGTAAGAGATTAAACCTAGAAGGAAACTGATGATCCAGTGCAGCTGTTAGAAGATATCGCAAATTGTAAGACAATTGATTTTAAAAATAATTAATTGACATTTGGGTGAGTTTTACATAAGTTTGTATCTTTATACCTTCATTGCGTCACGATTCAGTATAAGCTCCTGTTTGTAGTGGGTACTTCTAAAGAGTACCTAAATATCCAGTTGGCAGATTTATTTCCGCCGGTACAAAAGAGAATGACCTCTTTCACCTACAGGATTTACCAGCGAAATTCAAGTTTTATATATACTTGTAATTATTTGTGTTAGTAATTACAGCCTTCTTTATTTCTTGTCCATATCCTATTCTTATATATCTTTCTCATCCGCTCTCATCTATCAGTGTTCACAACATATATACACATTCTTTGATTCTGTTCTACACCTATATTCGTTTTATTTTATTAATAACATTATATTATTTATCTGAGTTTTGTCCCTCTCTCACGACATGTCTCTTTTACGTTAGCCCATTTTTGAACTTCTCAGTCTCTGGTCACTTACACATTTCCTCTGATATAATCAATTCCTAATCTATCCTCTCTAGTTCCACTACATATCATTTTAACATTTGCATGTCTGCCACATCCGGTCTATTTACTCCTGCGGTCTACTCTTATCCATCTTTTACGTTAGTCAGTATTCAGTTCCATTTATCATGGAAATTGCTACAATTAAAAATGCCCCTTACAGCAGTGGAAGGGAACCTGATACCAAGCAAGATACTGAATAGTGTGATAAGCGTAATTGTATGTTTTGTTTTTGGATGTTGTTTAGTGACCAACACATGTCTAATTTAGATATTAACTAGCGATTCCCGCGACTACGTGTGCGTCGTTTATTATATCAATTCTTTTGTTATATTTCAAAGGGATTAGGTAGTGTTTTTGACGTAAGCCCCCAGGCGGCCTGACTTCCGAAACATCCAACATTTATCGTTATATTTCAAACAATTTACAACATAAATTAATAATTAATTAATTAATTATTTTACCTTCCTCGTGAATCACTCTATTTATTAATGAAAAATAGATAGAGTGACCGCATGAAAATCCGCTCAGTAGTTTACCGCGACAAGACGCGGCGGAGGACTTTATATTATAATATATAGTGATAACAATAATTGGGGTTATGAGACGGCTGATAAATAAAAGCAGTTGGAAGTGATTTTGGATGGATGTACGAAACCTTGACTATTGACATTTTGCTGTACCGTCAGACAAGATGGCAGAATAACATCTGATAATTCTGGTGCTGGATACATTGGTAACTGAAAGTTACTAAGTGGTAGGCTGCTATGATCCCTTGCCGCCCCCACAAAACGGTATGTCGGTACACCGTGGGGTGGGGGGGTAGGCTGCTATAGATTTAGTTTAAATAAACATGAATAATTATTTATATCAAGATAACGTTTGACCATTAGTGCAGGTTGAACAGTCACTACTATGCCTCTATGCGCCATCGCATGCGACTCCCATACCCGACACGGTAGTCGATTCCCCACAATACTATCTCCGTACGTTATGTACCGTGTAAATTTGTCTAATCTGTTCTTTATTCGGTATTTTCATGCGTTACTGACTCTAATGAACTGTATACTTTGCCATTACACTTTATATCAAATATGAAACTTAATAGTACTGTACATAAAGTATTAATTGATTCGTATCTGATTGAATTACTTCGAATACAGCATCGATGATACATATTACAATATATGTATTTTATTTATTTATTTATTTAGTTTATAGGAAGACCAATATACATACTTACAAGAATTGCTATGGAAAATAAGCAACAAAAAACCATTTACAGGTCTCCACGAATAGGCATCTGGATACATAATTACTATGTGGATTACAGTTTTCCAAGCACACTCAATCAATGCTTATTTATATTTAGAGGAAAAGTCAAGGCTGAGTACCCGTCTTACTGACTCTGGCTTAATACAAAACATATCAAAATAGAATTTATTTCTTTGTTTGTTTGCTTAAACTATTCCCCGCCCGCCACAGAATTGATTTTTGACGATAATTGGTGGACACCAATGGGAGATGGATTGGCGTATAATGTCTTACAACCTTTGTAGGAACATTAAAACTAATATAATATTTATATTATAATTAATATTTTTAAGAAGGTCCGGACAGTCGGTTGTACCAGATATGATGCTCGTCATATAAGTTATGTCAGCTATTTCACTTTAATCTCTGTATCTGTATCTCTGTCCACAATTTAAAAAAAAACATTGGATATAAAACTTCTTTGGCTAATATACATTAAATTATATATATATAGAATGCTCCTAAACTATAATATATACTATACGAAGTCTCGTAGTATAGATACTTAACTATATATTTACTCATTTTTGTGTACTACTAAACCCAGATTGATACTTATATATACTTACACAAATATATACCTAGGTTGCGGTTAACACGTAACAAAAATGCTTCCCTACCGTGCCATAAGAAGTTTTACTTAAAAAAGAACACTTAGTAAAGTTTTGTAAATGTATCCTCATTGGAGACGGAAACATAACGGTCAAATAATTGGATCTCATATATTATTCATTGTTGCACCACAGCAGGCTTCTTTTAAAAACGGAATGCTCTATGGTGACGCATAGCAGAAATCTACGCTTATAATTATATATACATAATAACTGGTTAAACATAAATTAATGTCGTATATACGTGACTATGTCGTTATTCGATGTAGCATACAAATTATCTTGCCATTAATGCAAAATTCACATACTGCAAAAACTTTATAGACTGCATTTAAGTTTGCATTTAAGTTTTAAATAAGTTACGTTTAAGTTAAGTAGCTACTAGCTAATATATTTTATTTCCTCGGTAGCTTCAAGTAGGTAAGTTTCAGATATCCTTCTATTTATAACCCCATATTTAAATAACCTTTCCAAGGGATTCACTTTCAAAAACTCTTTTTTTAAAGTATATTGTTATTAAACAGTCAATATAGGGGATAACAACATACATAGCTTTCCTTATGAACTTTGATTAAATATAAGCAGTGCTTTTTTATCTCGGTTTTCTTCTATATACATTAGACAATGAGAGAAATAATTTTATATTTGTATGAAAAATAAAGCCAATATTGCTTAGTCTTTTTTGCTTAGACGATTTTCAAACAGACAAGATGCAAACGGCAGATAGTAAAATTAAATGGTAGAAATATAAACCTTTGTTTATAAATAAGTATATTTATTTAACATAGAAGGTACCTGCATCTGAAGCCAGGAGTCAAGAATCCCCGCGGCGTGTGGGGCAGCCCAACGGCCGGCGCCAGGGACAATCTGGAAGAATATATAATAGAGTTTCACTAATCCAGCCCTTTAGTAGTCCGATACGTCTAATAATCCAGTATCTTACGCTCACGTTTCCCGCAACCCTCCCTACTTTTCTTTCATGCTTGTCCACCGGTATCAGTATAGTCTTCGAAAACTCTATTCAATTCAATAACAAATCAAATCAAAATACTCTTTATTCAATTTAGGCCCTGAAAAGGCACTTATGAACGTCAAAACTACCACCGGTTCGGAAAACAACCCAGCCATCGAGAAGAACCGGCAAGATACTCGATCTGGTTTATCTTTTCATAATAACTATCATTTTTTATTATTACAACTTAATAGACACATAAAGCTACATTCGCTTTTAGTGGCTGCACAGAGAGAGGCGTCACTTCCAGACGTCGCTATCGTTCACATACTGATCCACCCTGTAATAACCTTTATGTATTAAGAGACGCTTGATGTAACACTTGAACCTGCTATCCGGCAAATCGGTAATGTATCTTGGGACTTTGTTATAAAATCTAACACTATTACCTAAAAAAACTGTTACTGGTCTTAGTAAGCCTGAAACATGGAGTGACCAGTTTGTTATGGTTTTTGGTATTTACATTATGTCGGTCTTTTACTAAATCCAGATTATCTAAGTTTTTCCGGACGTACATCATATTCTCAAGAATATATTGAGAAGGCAGAGTTAAAATACCGAATTCCTGAAACTTAATCTTTAATGATTCACGAAATAATCCGAACATTCCAATCAAGACTGTGATCACTACATAAATAGTGAAATAATAAACGCTATATAGACAGTATTTGTTCTATAACTTTATTATTAGCAACCTTGGCTCCCTTATTAGTACTTTTCATTCAGTTTTTGTGGCATTTCCGAATTCATGGTCCGTGATATTATTTCCCATCCATTTTACTTATGCAAAATACCCAAACTATATTACCTCAAACACTACCAATATTTCAAAATATAGAGTTAAATAACACAAGATTATAAATAGAATATAAAGTCCACTACATAACAGACTAAAAAGGCGCCAAAAACTCTACATAAATAGTTACTTATAGGATTTTCCAGATCGATGGTCTATTACTGTTACTGTGAACTTTGACATGGGAGTTATCTTTGTATTCAAACGGTGAAAGGCCAATAACAGCGTTCGATATTTTTTAAATCAGAATAAGACACCACTATAAAGTACCTATGTTCTCGACTCTTAAATATATAGTTTTAGAGGTATTATATCGAACTTTGACTAATATATATGTTTTCCACAGATATATAAAACAACTCAGATAAAAATATCTTAAAATTCATAAGTTTAGTACGTAGCTTTTCTAGTTTAAAAATTATATCTATGACTCGTGTATAATCTTTAACGTCATCGGTCTCGCATAACCAACGTCGCGTCACACGGCCTGCCCGCATTATTACTTGGTCCTTGTTTACAGTATTTTCTGACACACTTTGTCGGTGGTATTATAAAAAAGTTAAATACGTATTGAATACTTGCTTTAACAAGGTTTCATATTACATGCACCGCGCTCGCCCGAGGCAACTTCGCGTTATCCTTTTTCGCAAGTCTAGCCTAACGTAATCACAGTGAGACAAAAGAGCAAGATGTCGAACATTCAGCGACTGCGGTGCATTTAATACGAGACCTTTTTAAGCCAAGTATTCAATACGTATTTAACTTTTTTGTAATAACATGGCGTAATGTTGTACAGCTTTAAATATTATATCTACAAAAATTCTAAAGCAATTTTGCACAAATAATTGGTAGTTTTAGATTTTAGCAGATACTAACAAATATAGAATAAGTATTTTGAATTGTTTATAGAAAATAATAAACAATATTTTTTTATCAACATGGAGGATATTTGTTTTATACTAGCTGTGCCCGCGACTCCGCCTGCGTGGAACCTAGTGTAAAAAAACAGTGACTAATAAAACCATCTGAATGTACGAAGTCCATTTACTTATCTAATTATCTCTCGTACTTAAGTCGCGTCGGCATTAAAATTACAATATCTTTTGATAGAGTGAACCGATTTTAATGAAACTAAGATTCAATGTTACCCGAAGATATATTTTATGATTTTCTTGAGGTTTTATCGTGAACGCAGTACTTTATCAGTGATGCGTGTTCAAAACAAACAGAAGGACAGAAGACAGATATTTCTAAAAATGATTCAAATGTATTTTATTATTTATTCCTAGACACTTGGAACAATCTTTGTGAAAAAATTTTTTTTTCAAAAAAATCTAAGAAGTAAAGTCACGTTACATTTACATTCTTGTTATCATCATATATATTAATACGTGGAGCCTAAACTTTTTATCCCTTTTTAACGGAATTGGGCGAACGGATAGACGTGAAATTTTGGCATAGTTAAAGTTTATATGGAGGAGAAGTGCAGAAAGCTATTTATTTTATATAAAATGCATTAGAAGTACATTAAATTAATTAAAATATGCATTACTCACACTACTGTTTCAATTTTACACAACATATACACACATGTAAAAAAAAAGACATTTTGACATCTGTCAATAAAGGACTTCAAAGAAGGTTGTGAAGGAGGTTGCTATGATGGACTGTATGTATTATTTTATTCTTACGTTCCAATTACCCTTTTTCATTCTACATTCAACAATGATATTATTACATACAACTATTATTATAATATTTATCTCTTTAAAAAATCAATGAACTATGGTCGGACTCGACCACTGGGCGCCCAATAGTATGTATAGATATAGAATGTCGTAAATAAATATTATTACATAAATAACAACATATATCGAGGGACAGTAATAACGATTACTTTAGAAGTAGGACATAAGTACCGAGGTCCAAAGGTTATTGGAGGCATAACACCGATCAGAACTGTCGTTTCTGCATAATAAGACTTAACGTCAACAATTCATTGAATTACATATGAAGCGATTTATTTTACGCACGCATAAATATCAGGTATAAGTGAGCGTATAAATAAATTGCTCTATCAACGAATTTTGTTAATTGTATTTAATGAATTTCCACAATGGTAACTAATTCAGCTTTAAATTATTGTGTTCATTCAAAAATCTCACAACAACTCAATATGCTAATGTGATGAATTGGAAACTGTCGGTTGTATTATTAAGAATAAGCATTGATAACTGTAGTTTAATTTACTACAAAGTTAGTTGAGTGTCAAAATATATATTACATACGATCTAGAGAATGTGAATGTTAGGGTATCCGTTATTCACCAAGTTGGCCTTTTTGATTTGGGTATCGTTCAAATCGTTAGGTTATTGCCTTTTAAAAAAAATCCGACGACGTTTAACCGTGCTTAAATGATAATACTTTTATAAAGAATATGTTTACCGTTTTTTTTTCTAATATATCAAAATATACATATTCAATTTTTGAGACTTACATAAAAATTTCTTCATCCCAAGTGATCATAGTAGATGGAGAATTAATAATATTTGGTAAGTTATTCAATAAAACAAACAAATTTTAAAAAAATCTAAAAATTTAAAAAGAATAATTAAATGGATGGGAAAAGCATCGCCGGTTAAACGGTATCCGTTTTTTTTTCTTAAATGATTTTAAACCATAAAATAACGATTGGAACGATACCCTAGTCAGAAAAGCCAACTTGGTAAATAACCGACACCACCCTAATGTATATATGACTAGTGGACCTGGCGGACGTTGTCCTGCCTTGATAATTAAAAAATCCTAAAAGTCAACCGCAACGCCACCTACCCGGTCCAATTGTGAATCTAAACCATTCTCGGATCCATTGGAACACGCACACGAAGTTTTATTAAAATCGGTCCAGCCGTTTAGGAGGAGTTCAGTGACATACACACGCACAGAAGAAATTTATATATAAAGATGTAGCGTTTTGAACAGCTCAGGTCTATAAACAGAATTAGTCAGAATATGATCCTAAAATATAGTTTCTTTAAGGGCAATAAGCGGCGTTGAATTTTTTAACCAGAAGGATACCTTCTTCCCAGTTTATATTGAATTATATTTAAAAAAAAAAAAACAAATAAGCGTTGTGCTTTTTATTATCAAGTTACAAATCCCTGCGGTAACAGACGCATTTTATTTTCACCTTTGGAGTACCGTAAATGCAATTTGGTAATCTTATAAAAATTATAAGTATAACACGATTGTTGGGTGGTAAGTCGACAATGCGATTTAGACGCGAGGCATCGTATAATAACAACATAGGCGTTCACAATTTCAGCCTTTCTATACTGTGACCTAATTTTTTATAATAGTTGCTGCGCTCTTGAGTATCACAGCGTAATATATGAAGCTTATTAATTCGTCAATAAATAGGCTATGAAACGTAAATTTATACTTTTTCAAATCTTACTAGTAGTTATAATTTCGCTCGTTCGAACAAACAAGAAACCATACAAATTATAGAGCTTGGTAACATTGAATAGAGGAATTTAATACTACATTTATTTTTATATTTAGTAGGTACATTAACTCCTAAACAATATATAATGAACACACTGGCCGTATGAAATCTTATAATTCTGTCGGCGCTTTAACATAATTTTGTAATCTATTTGCGCACTGCAATCGACAACTGGTGATCAATGGTTACAACCAACTCAGTGGCGACTGTTTCTAATAATTCTGTAAAAAGTTATTCTAGTAATCACTGCTAACATACCTCTCCTACTAAAGAGATTAATTATGCAGTCAATCAATTATAAATCACTATGTATTATAAAACAAAATCCTCTGCTACGTCTGTCTGACTGTCTGTTCGCGATAAACTTAAAAACTACTGAACGTATTTACATGCGGTTTTCGACAGTAGATACAGTGATTCATGAGGAAGCATTAAGTATATAGTTTGTCAAGGTTTTTTTTATTATCAGGGCGGAACAACGTCCTCCTGGCCAACTAGTATAATATATAAATAAGAGTTTAACCTCCGTTTAATATCTACCTACGATTCTTCTCAATGAATTTCGTCAAGCGCCAAATCTGTGCTGAGCATTACAAGGTTTGCAGGCTAAATATGAAAACTCGAAAACTCTCCTCAGAGTAGATATACTATTATGTCTACCCAAATTTGAGGATATTAGAAAATTGCGTATATCTATTGGAGTTTTTGTTCCATATGACATAAATATTACACTGGAGATGGTTATTGTAAGACGTAAACTGCCCCTGTGATAACACGTCTGCGTAAAACTTTGAACGTTTGCTTCAAGAATGCCCCAGGTTTATTACGAAAAGGTCATATAATGCTTTGTGATAATCTTCTTATATGTTCATTCGATCTTTTGGGCTTGATGGAGAAGGAGTCTGCTATCAAATTGTTCGATAATTTGGTCGAGCATATGACCATTTATCTCAAGGAATTTAAAAGACTTTGAAATTATCACGACTCTCTGATTTGTATCTAAATAATGACTGACAAATTTATATTCATGCAACGCGTCAAG